>KV920983.1:0-36517 GCA_002081555.1 Protostelium mycophagum | reverse complement strand
GATGCATTGTAGACGTGATTGTAGATGAGCTTATAATTCATATAGTGACGTGTGTTTCCTCGGAATACAGCCAGTTTATGGAAGTCTGGTTGTAGAGGGAAACGTAGAGGTGATATTTCTCAGAATATTCCGGCTGGAGATTCACCCTCACAGGCGATTTTCATTGACCGAGAGAAACTGAATGCAAAAATAGCCGCGGACCCCCTTGTTGGCATCAAAGTAGGAGAAGTAAAATCCATTTTCATTGATGATTCTGCAGGTTTTTCGGTTCCTCTCCCTTGCCCTCGACGCGAAGTTTGAGAAGGTTGAAGCCGCTCTCCGCACACAATAATCTCTTTGAATAATCAGGATTTCACCTCTCCGGCACAAAAGTTTGAGCTCCACTACAACGGCACGATACATCGTGCCGGCACAATAAATCGAGCCTTTTTTCGCGACCTTTTATTTCTGCATGAGAACTTATGGGAAAGAGAACTTGTTTGTGGCGGGAAGTGTGGCTCCAGACAACTGGATGCACTCGCATGCGCAGTAGTGGCCGGCTGCGGCACACTCCTCGATCGACTTGTTCTCGACGAGCTTGGACAAAAATCCACCAACAAAAGAGTCTCCGGCTCCATTTGTGTCGACGATCTTCTCCTTGGCAATAAGGATGGGCTGGAAGGTGCTTACTGTTCCTGTCGTGTGTAAATCTACTATTTTTATAATTAAAAAATCTCAAACAAACGACCTTCACGGTTTGGTACCGCAGTCTTTGCAGTGAATACCGCACTTTTTCAAGATAAAGAGAATTTACCTTGGTGGTAGATGATGGTGGGGTCAGCTCCTTGAGTGAAAACGACAGTGCGTGGTCTGCTGGACTCCTTAGCGTACTCTCCGACCTTCTGTGCGACGACCTTCAAATCTGTCTATGTCCATGTCAATATCTTCATGATCACATGACAAAAACTTACTCCAAAGCCGAGCTTCTCGCCAAGAGCGGCAGCCTCGTTTTCGTTGGCGAAGATGACGTCAGCATGACGGATGACGGGCTCCAACTTGTCCCAGAAAAATTGAACCAAGAAAGGTGCAGAAATGTTAATGGTCATCACCTATAAAGAAGTAAACAAACGTGATCACACCATTCACATAACCCTTCATGATTTGATAAAATCACAGAAAACGATATGTGTTCATCCCTCTGACAACAACCAAATTAAAATTTAGAAAATCAAAGACACCTGCCTTGTTGTTCTCCTTGGCGAACTGGCCCATCTTCAAGATGACGTCAGGGTGGTGAGTCAAGAAGAAACTTGTGGCGTAGAAGTGTGTGGCGTTCTTCAAGAGGTTTTGTGTCTCCTCAGATTCAAAATGTGCGGGATCATAGTGCTCTGCAGCTCCCAAACGGGCAATGAGAGATCTGGCACGTTAGAAAAATAAAGACCAAAGACATGGATACCTCTCTCTCTCGTGGATGAGAACAGCGCATGTTCCAGTAGGGACTCCAGACTTGTTGACGTGGTAGTGAACCTGATCACTTTCAATTTAAATGAATCAACATCAGAGACCGAACTCACAGCAACACCGTCCTTCTCAGCAGCGTCACGTAAGATCTTTCCGTTGGCGTCATCTCCAACAGCTCCAATGTAAGCACCGTAGTTGGGCTTTCCAGTCATCCAGCTGAATGCACGAACAGAGTTCTGACCAGCACCTCCTGCGATGTAATCGGTCTTGAAGGCATCTTGGAATTGCTGGTAGAGCTCAGCATGCTGCTCTCCTGCGAGAATGGCATCTCCTGGCTTCACACCCCACTTGTCAAAGAGCTCAACGGGTACGTTAGCGCTGATGTCAAGCAGAGGGTTGCCTTCAATCATCAGATACAAATGATATTGAAGAATAGTGGTAGAGACTCACAGATTCCAACGAGGACAGGGTGTGACATTGTGTTGTTGTTTCAAGATCTACGTCACTGAAAAATGAGATTCTCACCATCATAAAGACAGAATCTTTTATTCTGAATCGTTCAATTTTCCGTTTTTTAAATTAAATTTTTGTCAACAGAAGCAACACAGCTTTGCCTCAATCTCTGTTGCACGCGCATTCGAATGAAGGGCCGGTATATATCTGCCAGAATTACAATTGTTCACTTGCTTAGAAACAAATGTGGAGTCTTGGGGTGAACAAATATCATAGAGATGTCAAGAGCCATTTAAGTCCGTCGTCTCGTGCTGTTAGTAAATGAGCCTTGACATCTTAATAGGGAGCTTCAGGTGGAAATTCCACCAGCCGTCTAAATTCGGAGCAAAAATTTCCCCTGACAATAAGCCTGCCCATCAACCGTCTCTCGCCTCATCTTCAAGCATCCGGCCGCGGATCGCTGACCACATGCTATTCAGATGACGACCAGCCAGCGGCAACCTCAAAACATCATCTGTCGCATATGCGAGAGAGATGTTTCCATCTACCAGCTAGACTCTCATTCTGTGGGCTGTGCGGAGAGGCTGAAGAAGGTTAGTGGACAATAACGAAAAAACTAAAGCAGAGTAGAATCAAGAGAAGGTTCAAGCGGATTTGAGCCGAAAAGGTAAATCAGACAGTTGAAGCTCTTCATGTCTTTCCGAAGATGATGATTTCAGGCATATGGGATTTTATCGGGCTGTTGCGGTTGAAAGGCAAGACTGTCGAAGAGGTAGGCCTATCTGTGCGAAATGTTGCTCAATAGGAAGGAATCAAGTCTCTTCGCGATTAACGTGTTCAGAAACAAGATACTTTATCAATACAAGATTTCGAAATTTTAAAACCCATCTCAAAAGGTGGTTTTGGGTAAGAAGAACACCAATCCCAAAACATCTATTTAACTATTGTAGACGAGTTTATGTCGCCAAAAAGAAAAGGACAGGCGACATCTACGCCATTAAAGTTCTAAAAAAGAGTGAAATGGTCAGTAAAACACCAAGCAAGGTACACTGACACCGTTAGATTCACAAAAATATGGTAAATCAGGTTATTTTAGAGAGAGACATCATGGCATCAACTGTAAATCATTCCGTTGTAGAGCTCTACTACGCCTTTGACTCAGAAGTGAGCACAGCCATCGAAGAGCTGACCTGACACACGTCCAGGACTATCTATTTTTAGTGATGGAATATATGATAGGAGGGGATTTGGGGTCACTCTTGAAATCTCTGGGAACTTTCACAGAAGAAATGGCGCGACGGTACATCGCGGAAATCATTCTTGCTCTTACATATCTTCACCGCATTGGAATTGTGCACAGGGACTTGAAGCCAGGTGGGATATAATTTGGTGTGAAACGATGTACCGATGGTGATAGATAATATCCTGGTGAACGGGGCGGGGCATCTCAAACTAACCGATTTCGGTCTGTCAGAGCTTGATCATGGAGAATCAAATAGTGAGTGTCAAAAATGACGTGTACACGTGTCTGAATTTATACAGAAGGTGAGATCGTACCGGCACTACTCAATCCGAGAACTCGAAAGAACAGTGTTTCAGAGAAGAAGAGTCTGTACGGGACTCCTGATTATCTTGCACCAGAAGTCCTCCAAAACAAAGACCACGGTCGGTATTTTTCATGACAAAATCGTGCTCACAATATTTCAGGAACGGCGGTGGACCTTTGGTCTTTAGGTTTGCTATCTAATAAATAATAGTGATTTTGCTGATCTTTACAGGAACGGTTTTGTTCGAATTTCTGACCGGTCTGCCTCCTTTCACTGACTCCTCTGTCAAGAAGATTTTTGCCAAAGTTTTAGTTTTAGGTTTGGTCTCACAACCGTATTTGTTTTGACTCGATGTAGATATAAACTGGCCTTCCATCCCTGACGAGATGTCACTTCACGCTGCAGATTTGATCGGAAAACTACTTGTCATTGACCCCACTAAAAGACTGGGTTTTCACGGCTGGGCAGAACTCAAAGGTCACGAATTTTTCAGGACAATCAATTGGGACTCACTTCTGAGCATGCCCATGGACGACATTTTTGTACCGCAGCCAGAAAGCCTTGTCGACACCTTTTATTTCGGTGAGCACATATGATATCATGAAAATGCTGAGAGAGTACAGATCCAAAAGATACCTTGAATAAGATGTCGTTCACCGTCATTGATAAAGAAAAGAGAAAGAGCCCAGTTCTGAAGGAAGATTTCAAGAGCGAAAGGTGAATCTCCCTCTTTCAATAATTTGAACGTTTAGTATGCTGATTTTTGTAGGTTCACCTTTACCAACGCAGCAGGTTTAGAGAAACAAAATCGGGCTCTCGTGGAGTCATCGAAAAGAAACCATTTGGAAATGGAGCATAGTACAGATTCTGACGAAGGCCGATCTCGGGCTGGGTCCATTTCTCCATTAATCGCGAGAGTGATGGGCGAACTGCCACTATCACCTCCCCCAGAAGTGAGTTCTCCAACACAATCTCCCACCACAACAATTGCACGGATTTCTCCATTCTCTATGTTTGGCAAATTAGAAGGTGAGATAAAAATTTGGCACTTGTCTGTTGAACACATTTTAAAACTCATCATAACCCTGATTATGGGCAGGCGATTATCTTTCCAAATTGGACGGCGACACTTGTAGACGCGTTTTGATCCGGCTGGCTGAAAGAGATGAGGAGACTGCTTTTCTGGTGAAGGAGGCAGTCAGCGGAGAGGTACATTTGTTGTCACAACTGATGATGACACGAGTAGGTGTTGAGTGCACCTCTTGGAGCGGTTGCAACTGCAGTCCGCAGGGTGAAAAGTAGGGTCGGAGGAATGCATCTTCCCATCAACAGCCTGTCATATGGTCCCCGAGACGAGCTGCCAGGTCCTGTTGTCATCTGTAGAAATATCATACCAACATGTCACAGGTTTTATCCCATCTGCAGAAAGGGTCACGAGAATTGGAAACACAACCATTGGAGGGGCTTTTCTAGCCAGCAAAAAGCAATCATATTTTCCCACAATACCGCAAAGAGAACACTCTCAACGTATCGACACACCAGTCATCAGCCACTCTCAAGTGGAGAAACCTCCGTCTATTCATCGTCTTGGGACACGGCCGAGCAGGAGCATTAGCCATGGAGACGAAAAGTGGGCACAGCAACGCAAGGACTGTTGGAAGTAATTAACAAATTCAGGGAGACTCTCGAAATGGAGATCAAACGTTCTCCAAAGTTGACAGAACCAAATGGAAGGCGGAGGTCCGTATCCGACGCACTGCATTACGAAGGTGTTTAAAATTCAAATCATCTTTATTGGCGGGAAATGACCACCGCAGGCCCACAGAATATAGATCAGATCGATGTAACATTATCCGAAGTGAAGCTGGCAAAAATAGAAAGGCCTCTCACACCCACCGTGTTATCCCAAAGACAAGAGAGCGGCCGGAGGTCCCCCCTTGTGAGGGAAGGACTGCTTCACGCTGTGGCAAATAAGGTAGAACTTCTTCTTGAACAAAAGTTCACAATGGTCTGATCGCATCAGCTCATATCTCAGAACCGTTCTGTGGAAAGTCTTGCTACCTCCAGTGAAGAGGAAGATTTGTTCGAGCATGAGCTGGACATGAGTACACCACCAAGAAAAGGCTCCCCTCTATTGAATATGGCTGTGTAGTGTTTGTGGGTCCCAGCTCCTTTTGGCGGGAAGCGTTTCCAATAAAAGAAGCGGGGAATTAGTTATTTTTAGAACCGCGGGAATGTCCACTGCACCACACTTTGTGCTTGGCCATGAGACTTCTGATGGAACCCTTCGAAAACTGCGTGTTGTTCCATAGAAACATATCAAAGCCGGAGGTTGCGTGACCCTCCTTAAAATCTATGAGCCTATCTGCTGGAGCACTTCGGATCGGTAAAATCTACGATCTTGCAAAACACAAGCAACCATTTTAAAAACGCTCTCTTCGCTGGACCACACGAGCACAATAGAAGCAGAGCGGTCAGCGTCTCTTTAGCGTCTCTTTAGTTAGAAGTTATTTGAACAAAGTGGAAGATATCTTGTTGTCTGCGGCCGGAACTGCCGGATTCCGAAAAAGAGCCCGCACTGCCCCTTTCATTCCCCAGAGCCCGAACACCCTCAAACGGCATCAGCCAGAGGCCGCGTATAGAGAGCAAAACTCAGTGTACCAACAGAGAATATCAAGGTGAGTAAAATTAGGCGTAATGTGTTCTGAAGAAAACCTAGAATGGAGGGTGATACTCTTAATGGCGTATGTGTTGGTTTGGACGTGGTCGAAATGATCATGGGCTTTCTTTTTGCGGCTATCAACGAGAAACATGACTGCAGCGCACGTGGACATGAAGATCGAAGAAGAAAATGTTTGAGGGATTGGAAATCAGTACGCCTCGTCTGCTACGAGTGGTCCAAAGTGGCAATGGCGAGCCTCGATCTCAACTTCTGTGAGAGTTGGCTATTGCGCACAGCTACACTCGGTGGGCGCATAAAGGTCAGAAATGAATGCATTATAACTCCTGCCACCTTTGAATCTTGTTTACGGCAATCTTCTCAGTATATGCTTTCTCAAATGTCAGATCGAACATGAAAAAGGAACCAATCAGACTAATGTTTTACAGATCGTCAAGGAATTGCTGGATTCGGGTAGAGCGGATCCTTCTGCCCGAGAGAACGAGTCTCTTCGGATAGCCGCCAAGAATGGAAATGGAGACATCGTATGTTTACTCTTGGCTGATCCTCGAGTGGATCCCTCAATATCCGGATGTGAGCCGTTGCAAGTGGCTTCCACCAACGGAAACACCGAGGTAACTTTTGTCATATATCATTTACATTTTCTGATGTCTATCAGATAGTGAGATTACTGTTGGAACATGAGAAGGTCGACCCGTCTACAAGTGATAATGAAGCTATACGCCAAGCCAGCCGACATGGTCATGTTTTGGTCGTCGAGCAGCTTTTACAAGATGACAGAGTGGACCCCTCTGCGAGGTAGTTTCTCAATATAATTTTAAATATACTGATCATCTGCAGATTCAGCGAGACGATCAGATTGGCCGCACAAGAAGGTCATGTGGCAGTTGTGGAAAGACTATTGCTACACCATAGAGTCAACCCTGCCACCCGTTACAACGGTGCTCTTAGGTAATTTTTATAGAGGAGAAATGAAGTTGACACGTCACAGATCGGCTTGCCAGGCTGGGCACATAGAGGTGGTCAATTTATTGTTGCAAGACGACAGAGTGGACGCTGCTGCCAGAGATAACGAGTCTATACGGATTGCCTCTGCAAATGGACACACAAGAGTAGTGGAAACCCTGTTGAAGCATCCACGTGTCAACCCGGCTGCGAGGTGAACATTTTCTCAAATATTTGTGATATCTCAAATATTTGTGCCTTCTCAAATATTTGGGATGGCTGATTTCTTTGAACCGATATTTTTCGAACATTTTTCTCATTTTTATAGATACAACGAAGCTGCAAGGAACGCGGCCACTATGGGACACGAGTCTGTGTTGAAAATTTTGATGGCGGATCCAAGAGTTGACGCAGGCTCAAAAGACAACACCCAGCCTTTCACAATGGAACCACCAAGAAGCCCTCTGAGGCTTTCCATCTGATCCTTCCTTGTAAATTTTGTAAATGAATCGACTGAGTCACTTGTTCTTTTTGTCGGTGATAAACGTGAAAAGTTTTGGCTGGTCCGACCTGGTGCGAGGGTATTTACATGGATACCTGAAGGTCTGTTTCTGATGACCTCTAAGGTGAGGTTGGTGTTGTACGACTGCAATTTTCGGCGGGAAACCGGGACCGGGGAAGGCATGAATAGAACCCGTCAAATACATTGAAAATCCGTTGTCCCAGCAAACTACCACATGAAAATTCTGTCTGTCAATCCACGCTGGCTTCACGACTCAATCAGCAAAGTCCAATAAGAGGAGTTGTGATGTGATCAGAAGAACTGCAAGTGCGAAGAGACGGACCTGTTGGAATAAAAATTACAAATGACCGTGACATGTGTTGGTTCTGAGGAATGTGTGGAATTCGCCCAAATTCCGATGTCTGAGATTGAAGCTTTGCAACGGTCTGAGACCACTTCACGCTTCACTCTCAAGCAGCAACACACGACGATGATTACGATAAAAACTACGGTACTATTATGCATGACTCTGGCAGCCGCCGCTGTCACTGTTGGACCCAGCGTCCAAGTAAAGGATCTGAGACTATTTTATGGCAATGATGAATGGTACATCAAAGGAATGGCGTACAGTCCCTCCCCATTGGCAAAGATAATCGATCACCAGACCAACGGCTCAGGTTTCTTCATCTTAGACATCAATCCAATCTGAACAAAACAAGGCCTGTGCACCCCTCGCATCACTTACGTATTGGGCTCTTTCACCCAGACAGAAGTCATCTCCCCTTGTTACTATGATGAATACGAGGACGGCTCTGTCTATACTCCCGGCCCATCTGGTGGTTGGTGGAATGGCATTTGGGCCAGAGATTTCCCCGCCATGCAGCAGCTCGGTTGGTCTTTCATCTTCTGATCTGTCGTGACAACATGCAGGTGTCAACACACTCAGACTGTATCATGCCTGGCCCATCACCCAGCTCAGCGTACAGAATGACCCCCGCTACACCACCAAGATCACAGGAACAAACCACATCCCCTTCTTAGGTAATCGACCGAAATGGATCATCGTTTGATCCTCTGCAGATGCCGCTCAACAATACGGATTCAAGGTGCTATTTCCCCTCTTTGCAGATCAAGAGATGATCGACGCTCTTCCCGAAGACATGATGAAATACTACATCGCAGCTCTCATCGACGAGGTAAATTGTCCATAATCCAATTTTGAACAATCTCTGAGATATCTCAGGTGGGTTACCACCCCGCAGTACTGATGTACAGCTTTGGTAACGAATTACAATTCACCAGCAGAGATACCGCCTTCGTTGCCAAGGTCAACCGTTTCATTGACTATGCCAGACAATACCAGGTATTACTACCTCGTTGTAGATGTGATTGTAGACGAAAAGAGTGACGCGTACAGGTACAAAAATGGGGAAGATACCTTCCCATTACGACTGGACTCTTAGACTTTGTGGACTCTTACAACACTCTGACTGCTAGCTTAGACGTCGACATTATCATGGCAAATGCCGGTTATAGAGGGTAAATTCATTTGAATTTCCTCGAATTTTCTGGGATCTGAAGACTGTAGTTTCGACTTCCAGTCTCTCTGGGCACAATTCAGATACCTCACCTGCGCTTACCAAAAGGCTGTACGTATTGACGACTTTCCCGCCAAAAAAGTCTGATGACGTCATCACAGATTTTGATAGGAGAGATGGGAGTTCACCAAGACTCTGAACAATTCAACGTGCCAAGATGGTTCCCCACCATGTGGTCCGAATTGATCAAACACAAAAACTATGGCGCAATAGGAGGTTTCTTATTTGAATGGCAAGACGAACACTGGAAGGGTGTTCCTTCTTACGGAATGGTAGGAGATGTCAAAAGTGTCAAAATGACATGTACAGGATTACACTCAATTCCCCGATGTTTTCATGGGCGTTGTGTCTCTGACACCAGGAAGTGGTCCTTACCCTGTCGACAATATCGTCAAAAAATCAGGTGAGAAGTGTTCGTTGTAGACGGGTTACTAAACGTGTTCAGGGGGTGCTTACGATTGGAACTCTGTACAACAAGCTTTTGCGCAGAATGTGTACCTCATGGACGGACCTAACCAACTATTCACAGTCAGAAACAATTTTTGTGACGGAACGTGAGCTTTTTGAATTCTCATCATCATTGTTAGCATTGAGATAAATCACCAAATAATCTGATCATACTCTAAATTTCACTGAATTTTCAAGTTACGTCTCCCCCATCCCCGATAACTCCGGACCTGACGCTCAATGTTCCCCTCAGCTCATCGCTTGTGGTGGCGCCTGTATCCCCACAGATATCTACTGCTGTGTAGATAAGCAGATCCTGCAGTTGGGACAGTGCCCTCCTCAAGCATTCTTAAACAACCCCAAGGGATATTTCAAGTAATATTCTACGAAATTTCAAGTAGAATTGACTGAAAATATGTAGTGGTCAAGCAGGAGGAAGTCCTTACCCGACTACCGGCTCTTCAACGTGAGTTTTTAAAGTTTCGTTGTAGATTGACATAACCAAGCCCCACCATACCCTCACCCGGAGGTAATCCTAACCCCGGTACATCCAACAATAACGGAGGATCTACAAACAACCCCACGCCCACAACCAGCTCCCCCAACCCCACTGTTTCCTCTGCACAATGCCAGAGCATGTTCTCACAGCTCAAGTGTAGAACTACTTCAGAGGACCCCTCACAAGTCGATAGTGCCGCAGTCTCCAGCGCGAGAAACTGGCTGTGCGGAACATATCCACAGTTTTGCTCACAGATCAGCAGTGGAGGTGCTTACAGCGGATGTAACAGCGTCGAGCAGCTTTCCAACGCGATGAACCAATATTACGCCCAGAATGGACCTGGTGAGTTGTGATAAATTCATGTCGACAGTCATTTACGTCTGTAGATGCCAGTGCTTGCAGTTTTGGCGGTATTGGGGTAGTCGTCTCTTCAACTACAACGAACAATAACTTTCCACCTACAACCAGCAGTAACCCCATGCCCACAACCAGCAGCAACCCCACACCTTCCACTGAAAGTTCTACAAACCAGTGCAAGAGCATGTTCTCGCAGCTCAAGTGTAGAACTACTTCAGAGGACCCCTCTCAAGTCGACAGTGCCGCAGTCTCCAGCGCGAGAGACTGGCTGTGCGGAACATATCCACAGTTTTGCTCACAGATCAGCAGTGGAGGTGCTTACAGCGGATGTAACAGCGTCGAGCAGCTTTCCAACGCTATGAACCTATACTACGCACAATATGGCCCTGGTGAGTCGTTTGACACGTTGTAGATGGTACCATGTCTGACTCTTCGATAGACGCCAGCGCCTGCAGTTTTGGCGGTGTCGGAGTCGTAGTTTCCTCATCTACAACGGGCAATGGTGCTTCTACAACACAGAACACCCCCACTACTACACCCTCAAACAATGCAAACTGTCAGACAATGTTTTCACAACAGCAATGCAGAACATCCTCAGAAGACCCAGCACAAGTGGATGCAAACAAAGTCTCCAACGCGAGGAGTTGGCTCTGCGGAACTTTCCCACAATATTGCACACAGATCAACAGCGGAGGCGCTTACAGCGGATGTAACACTGTAGAACAATTGTCGTACGCGATGTCTCAGTATTACGCGGCTTTCTCCTCCCAAGGTATTCTTAGAACACGAAATTTCGGCGGGATTTCGCATGATTGATCGTTTACAGGGCCTTCTGCTTGCGATTTCGGCGGCGTGGCAAAACTGTACACCACTTCTGAGACAAGTCAGAACAACTCACCATCTACAACGACGAAGACAAACCCTGTCCCGACCACTTCTTCATCACAGACATGCCAGCAAGGAAGCTGCGGTGCCGGACTTTGCTCCTGCGGAGCGGCTTGTTACGACCCTTCGATGTACTGTTGCCCGGGCGGAAATTTGACACAGAAGATCTTCTGCTGATTTCTGTAATAAATAAGTACTCTCAACCACTTTCCAAGTTTGAATTCATCACCGCTTCGCTGAAGCTGGTGTTGAAATGCCCCAGATAACGAATTGGATCGCGATTGTTTTGCGTGGTTGTTTGCATCACGCAAGATTCACGAATGTAAATAGATGAAAGAACATGTGTTACACGGTCAATAATACAGCGACTTGTTGCGAATTTGTACCGCGGATGGCTTGAGAAATTCTACAGTAAATATAAAAAGTATAATTATATATTATATGGAATATATAATTATTCTGGATATCTACAACGTACCGGATTTTGCTGCGGTTTCTGTGGAGACCCATTTCAATTGTGGGTCTGGTTTTTCCACGAAGCCAATTTCAACTTGAAAATATCAGTTTCATCGGTTCTGTCACAGAAACCAACGAAGATGGTCAACGCAAAATCGAGTGATGATGGCAAAAAGCTCAAGAGGGCAGGGACAATGCAAACGACGGCGGCTGAAGCTAAGGAGATCTTAGAGGGTGAAGGCTTCGACAATACAAAGGGAGAGCGCGAGACACGTTCTAAGAAAAGAACAAGAGAAGTGGTAGACGATCTCCTTGCAACTGAAACTCAATCGGTTTGTATCATTCAAAAACCATTGGATTGTTGATAGAGGAAGGACGTGGATATGACCAGCGATGAGTTAGAGAAATATAAGGCCTCACTCAACATGGTCTTCCGCCTCTTTGATTCTAATAAAGATGGCCGGATCGATAAACGAGAGTTGACATCTGCCCTCAGAAGGTACTTTCCCTCTACGACGATCAGATCAAGCACCATCATCTGACTGTTCGACAGCGTGGGAAAGAAGGTGACGGCCACCAAGATTAAGAAGATCTTTGATACGGCAGACAAAGACAAGAAGGGCTTCATCAACAGCGAAGAGTTTGTGAACTACATGCTAGAGAAACAAACAATGAAAGCGGTATGTCTTGTACTCTGCAGAAAGTCGATATTACCGTGAGGTTCACGGTTGTTACCACGATCCTTACCGTGTTCGACAACAAAAGACCTTCAAAACACTCAAAGGTGACAGGTACAGAAGCCAAAGAAAACCAAAGGAGAAGCACCAAAAGTTCAAGCGCCAGTCGTCGAGGCACAAAAAATTGAGATCCAGGTTGAGGTATGTGTCCTCCATAAGATCAAGTCTGAGTGAATTTTTCTGTGCGGTAGTTGCCGTGAACAAACACGGTTTCGATTGATTACAATAGATTGATAAATCTGAAGAACCACCCAAACCAGAAGCCCCCAAAGGTTTTTGAATTTTGAATTTCAAAATTGGGCGGGAACTCACGAGTGCAGTTGTGGTCGACGACTACAAGAGTGGGATCAACCCCTTGAAGAGAGGCCTCAGCGTTACGGAGTTCTTCACACCTTATGCCGGTTTGCATGACGAGATCCAGACATGCGAGGTCGACTTGTACAACAACCCCATCGGTATGAAATTTCCATGAATTTTCTGTGAAGCTGAAGATTTTTTCGAAATTTCGGTGAAATTTCGGGCGTCTACAATGCTGATCCCTCCAGGTAGAGGTTTTGACCTGGGGCATGAGAGCGCTTTTGGATTGTTTTCTATTGTCATCATGCAATATTATTCCGCAGTCGCCATGGACATGTGATCTGAGCACTCATTCTAACCATCCTGAATTCTGCATAGGCAATCATGCATCGAGGCATTGCAATCTAAAGGCTTCATGGTCGTGTTGACGAATAATGAAGATGAGTTTCTCTCTGAACTACATAATCACGACCAAGCATGGATCATCAGTGATCACAAGGGTTCGCCCAAGACAACACATGTGAGGACGATGATTCACCTGAAAGTTCCGAGTTGCAACATGATTTGATGACTGATCGTGGTGAGGTGGTGCAAGAGCTCAGAAAATTCCATGAAAATGGCAAAGGCGTATGTATTTGGGCAGATAATAACCCTTGGTATTTCCAAGCCAACATGTTCATCAGGTAATCATTTCATGCAACCTGGAAATTTTCGGAACCACACAGCCAACTTTTTTGCAAGATTCACGTGGCAACAACAGAATCTGATCTGATCTCCAGAGAACTGATTGGAGAAGAAGGGATTCTCCATGGTTCCGATCCCGGAAGACAGATCCTCAAGGTGAGACTTGTCCCGCAGATTTAGATTGTAGATGAGATCTGACACTTCCCAAAGGTTGGCAGTGGAGACAAAGTTGGAGAATTTGCAAGACACCTTCTCACCACCGGTATTGTCACTCTACACGAAGGTACCATTTGTTGGATTTATGTGGTACAGCTCCGTCAATATGTCAAATGTCAAACGTCAAAATGACATGTACATGTCTCTGAAGGAAGTAGGATCAACGATATGTAAACCAACCTCCGTCAATTCTAGAATGAAAATACTTGGCACATCCTCTTCTGGACATCCTTGCATGGTAAAGCGTTAGCTCTTTCCTTGTATACAAAACCGAAACTGATCTGGACAGTATTATACTGACCCAGAGAAAGGCAAAGGTCCCATCGTTGTAGATTGTGGTTTCACAAAATTGATGCAAAAGTATTGGGTTAAGACGGCAGGCACAGAGAGATACGTCAGAAACATTGCGGTGTGGCTCTTGTCTTTGGGTGAGTTTCTTGTCATCAGATTTCAAAATTTGAATTTGAATTTTGGCGGCAATCTTGGATCTAAAATCAGATGTTTAGATTACAGAAGTAAAGTGGGAGCACCCTTCAAAGGACCCATCGATGTCCAAAATGAAGATGAGATGGACAAAGAGAAGACGATCGAACCATCAACTGAGCGGAACGCCCGTTAACCATCTGATTATATAAAGTCCGTTGCGGAAACAAATGACCCTCTACTTCTTTTCAGAGAAAACATCTTCTAAAAGTTTATTCTTTCAATCCAAATTGAAAAACACCCAAGTATCCTCTTAATTTCAGGTTGCCTAGAGACGAACCTCTGGGCTCCCAAGAGATGCGCAGTGAAAACTGTGAAGAGTGGATACCTCTTAATAGATATCTCATCTTCTACGGCACTCCCCTCCCAAATAAATGAGGAGATGAAGAGGACCAGCAGGGATCTCTTCATTCTTTAGACATCTTTCGGTTCATGAGAAGACAGATTAAAGACACTGGGCTTGTGTTGTCCTTTCGGTGTAAAATTTGACAGCTCGAATGATCTTATTTCCGTTTCGCAAGAAGTCTTTCTTCTGCCGGAGTTGCCCAGATCAAGCGGAGTCAATCATCGTCACCGGGTCTATATATATGCTTGGGGATACTGAGGCCTTCATCAGACCGCCACTAAAGAGGGAGAAGAGTCTGAGAGATTCGTTGAAGTGCTCACCGCCCGATGATCCCAGAGAACCTCGTCATGCTGGTCAAGATTTAGAGGTGAAGGAGCTGCGGTATAGTGAGCCAGAGGAATTCATACAGAGACCTCGAACCGCTTCAAGTGGACCGCTAGGCAGAAGATTATCCATCGTAAAGAGCCTTCAAGGCGTGATCAAAAACGGCATAGACCTCACAGGACTCCGATCTACGAGTAATTCTGAAGACAAATCCCATTGTTCTGGCTCACCATCTCTTCGTATCACGAAGGAAGTCTTACATCAACAACATATAGAACGGTTCGCCAATGAGGCGGACCTGTGTCCAGAGTTCGTAGAAAGTCATCTCTTTCCGGCCCATGATCCGCGTATTGTCTGGGAAGAAGACGAAGAATGTACAAATTTCAACCTGCAACCACGTCAAAACAGCCCCAGATTCAACTCTTTGATGAAGTACAGAAGTTCGAGTCTTAGCCAAAGTGATTCGGTTCTGGATCAATCATTCTCGCTCTCCAACAGCGGAAACAGGCTCGGGGACACGATCATATCATTTCCAGAAAAGAGACGCAGAATACCGCGGTTTGGAACTCTTCAAGCCGTTCTCCAGTGGCTCATTTTAGAAAACTCAGGTTCGACCGATTCGATCACCCAAAATGATTCTAAGCTGTTTCAGATTGCCACATTTTGAATCATTTTCTGTTGGCCCTTCCATCTTTTGCAAAGAGCTATTTGGAAATATTCGAAATGCTGGAGAAATTGTTTGACGATTTTTCAGTCGAGGCAGATCCATCAACACGACAATGGCTTCAGAAACGGTAAGATCGTACAATTTTAAAGCATCTAAAATCATTTCTCTGACACACATCACCACTTGGACATGAAAATGGAAGTTCTATAAATAGAACACTGAACGTGTGCAGTGTGGTTCGGTTCATCAATATCTGGCTCCAGACTGTCCCCGCAAAAGACCTCGCCCCCTCCATGCCGTCCATGGGTCTCTTTGAGAAGACCTTCGATCTACAATCCAAACTAGATATCTCGGGGTTTACGTATGATAGTGGGGTGATGGGGGAGATTGTCACAAAAACAATAGCAAGATACGAGAGAGGAGGGAGGAAACTGCCGAGCCGAAGTCATTCTTTTACAGCTTTACACACCGTTAAATTATTAAAATTGGCACCAACACTAATCGCCACCATACTACAAGAGGTGAAATTTCGTTGAAATTTCAGAAACACTGACTCATGGACAGGAAGACAGGAAGATATTCAACTCAATAGACGTGAAGCAGGAGTTCACCGCGAGGCCGGGACCTCCAGATCTTCAAAACCGACCTCTTAATCCCAACATCATGAAGATGGTGACCCGATTCAACAATGTCTCATTCTGGACGGCAACAGAGGTCCTCCGCGCCGACACTATAAAGAAGCAAAAACAGACCATAAAGTTGCTGATAGAGGTGGTGGCCGAATGCAGGAAGAGGAACGGATTCAACTCTATGATGGCCATTGTAGCGGGGCTCAACTTACGGCCTCTGATGGGGATCGTGGAAAATGTACCGGAAAAATACCGGAAGATCTTGGCAGAACACGAGAATTTCATGTCGCCGGACGCGAATTATAAAATTTATCGTGCGGAGGTGAGGAAATCAGATTTTATCGATTATTGATCAAATCGAAAAATTCTTCCGGTATTCAAATTTTCTAGGTCACGCGGCTGAACGGGCTGATTTTGGATGGAAAATACTCGGCTTATTACGGACAGCCGCTGATTCCGTATATGGGCGTATATCTCCGAGATATTTTGTTCTGCGAAGACACCAGCAAGAGTTTTGTACAGATGAACGGACATGACATGATCAACTTTGACAAGGCCAACGTCTTGGGCTGCATCATGGCCGAGATCCAAACGCAACAAGTCAATGCGAGCATGCATGTGGCAAATGAGGACGTGGACGCGTCAGTCAAAGGTTACCTTCAGAACCTCATCATCGGGACAGAAGAGGAGCTGATGGAGCTCGGAAAGAAATGCAAACTTTGGTACTGAATCGGTCCGAATTGTACAGGATTTAATTTATTCATAATAAAAATAAATACAACCACACGTGAATATCCACAAGGCGCGGGAGTACGTAAAGTCACCTCCGGGTTGTGTTCTACAACGATCTATTTTTAGCATATTTGAATATGTAGAAGCCGTGAGGAATACTCAGTATTTATTTCAAAGGGTAGGAATTAAATCGACAAACTACCAAAATGCACATGGTTTTACCAAAGTATTTTTGAAAGGTTATTCCTGGAACTAGGAATGCGCCCAGGTCACAATGGATCTGTTTTCTTCTAAAAGTGCTGGAGATCCCAACATTCAGAGATGTTTACGAAATCACCGCGGCACAGGTCAACAGATATGCTATACAATACAACGATGATTTTGGAATTGTGGTTGTTCTGGGCCCAATTGACTGAGCATAAACTCGTTATCTTTATCTACAATTTCAAAGTTTCCTCGATTCGATCGCATCAAAGATGTCATTCTTCTGAAATGGCTTCGTGATGTACAAGTCCATGCCGATCGTCTTCGCAGTCTGCAAGTGTGTCTCCCTTGCGTTTGCGGAGACGCCGATGATCAGTGTTGGTTCGAGGTTCTGTTGGTGCTCGAATTCTCTGGTTTATTGTTGGCTTTGTTGCTAAAAATAGAAACATACCTTATCTTCTTAGTTGCTTCCACGCCATTCATTATTGGCATCTACAACATTGTAAATCTACCAGAATTATTGTAACACTCACCTCAAAATCCATGAGGATGGCATTGAACGGGTGGTTAGACACATACGCGCTCCGCGCCTTCCTCTCGTCAGTTACCGAGAATCTTCACGCTGATTACCGTACCTTATCAAAAGCTTCTTGTCCGTTATCGGCGAGTTCGGTGATGTAACCTGATGACGTCACCCCTTTTGTTAAGATACCGCTTGAAAATATGGACTGCAACCCACCCTCAGCCTCCAAGATTCGTTTGAGCAATTTTTGGTTGATCATGTTGTCCTCTACAATTAGAATCCGCTTGTTGGTAGGCTTACTCTGCCTCTTTGCAGGTGGCTCCTGAGCCACAAAATCCGAAGAAGTCCTTTTCCTTCTTCCCAAATCAAAAGGGGGTATTCTGCACGTAACGTCAAAATAGCAGCTTGACCCCACGCCTGTCGACATTTCAGTGTCTACATTTACGAGACACCCACCTTTCTTGCTTTTTATTCCGATGGAACCGCCCATCATCTCGATGATCTCCTTGGTGATCTTTAACCCCAACCCTGATCCGCCGTATTTACTGAAGATATTCGAATTCGCCTGTGAAAAAGGCTGGAATAGTTTAGACATCTCGTGCTCCGTCATTCCGATCCCGGTATCCGTGACGGTGAAGACCAATTTGATCTTCTCGTCATTGATTCGCTCGTGCTTGCAGGTGACTGTGAGTCCGCCGCTATGCATAAACTTGACAGAGTTGGAGATTATGTTGATCAACGCTTGGCTCAATCTATATGTTTCAGAATGCGCTTCTACAACGTTGTAGATGGGGGTCTCGTGATGGTTTTCGGGTGAGCGGATGACACGTTTCCGAGACCGAGATTTCGAGTCTAAATATAGACGAGACGATAAAGCGAATTGTAGATGGTCACCTCTGTGGGTCACCCATAGCTTGTATCTCTGGGTCACTGATTTCTGATTTGAAGGACAGCCCCCTCTCCATCAATTTTGCTTTATACATCAAGCCGACCTGAATAACATCAGCGGTGGTAATGGATTTATATCTTCGCCAAGATACCGCGTTTTTCTACGGTAACTACCGCGCTAAGGTGATTACCTTATCTATGATATCTTGTGGTTTGAACATGACATCTTGCAGTTTTATCCCCTTTTTCTCAATCATGGAGGCGGTGAGGACAGTGTCTACAATGTCTTTCAGATGATCCGAAGACACGGAGATTGCGTCGAGCATCTCTCCCAAATCTGCGATTTTCGCGAGGACTTGGGCTTGAATGTCTTTCTCCACCAGCTTGCTCTCCATGAATTCTTTCAGGTGGAGAACCTGTCAAAACTGTCAGAATGACACTGACATTTGACAGGTGATAGATGACAGCACTTGATGGTAATTAAATCGCTCACTTGATCTGTCATGAGTTGCTTGCTCCCATAGATACCGTTCCTAGAACGGTTAGACACATCTACAACCCCATCTACAACGACAACTCACAGTGGATTCCTCAGCTCGTGACAAAGGACATCGATGAACTCCTCCAAACCTCCATCACGTCAGATGACGTCATCAGCACAAATATTTGGGCCCACCTTTCTTTACTACGGCTAGTTCCGTTGCTAGAGCTCGGTATCGTTTTTCGGATTCTAACAGTTGGCTGAACTTGGCATTGTCTAAATGCATTGCCATCTGCACAGCAATAACCCCCACCACCTACTCATTCAGAAATTTCATGGAGATTTCAAGGATATTCACGGAAATTTCATAGAGACTTCAAGAATCTTCACGAAACTTCATGGAGATCTCAAGGATCTTCACAGAAATTTCATGGATATTTCAAGAATCTTCACGGAAATCTCAGAGATTCCTTGAAATTTCCTCGAAATTTCTCACCTTAGCCCGTTGGTCGTTGAAGGCATTGTTGATGAGATTGTTGTCTAGATAAATAACCCCCTTGAATTTGTTATTACTCAATATGGGGGCACATAAAATTGACTTGGTGTCGTTGTCGATAAGGTATTGACTGGACTCGAAAGAAGCTGCGCCTGGATCTCGTTAACTACCGTGAATCTCTTCGGTAACAATCGTAGATCTTTTCGGTGATAGTTGTCATATATCCACGGTAATAACCACAGATCTGCAGGGTAATAACCACAGATTTTCACGGCAAAAACGCAGATCTTTTTGGTAACAATCGTAGATCTCGTCGGTTATAACACAACCGCAGATCTTCACGGTAATCACCGCAAAGCTTCACGGTAACAATCAGATTAACACAATGATGAATCCCGTCTCCACGGTAATAACCGCAGATCTTCACGGTAATAACCGCAGATCTTCACGGTGATAACCGAGATCTCACCTTTTCTGTCCCCTATGATGACCATCTCTTTGGTTCTTGCCACATAATTGATTATATTGTGTGGATAGTTGCTCATACTGTGCAGCGACACGGCTCTTAAAGAGTCTACATTCATTTTCTCGACATTGCCTTCTGCCACGACCAGTAGATCACCATTCGCTTCTTGTAACAGGAAAATTCCTGGAAAGTTCAGCGGCGGTCATGACATCTTACATGTCATGATGACATGACCCTGAGCAATAAATATTAAAATAATTCTCCTTTCTCCGGAAATTTCAAAAAAATCTCGATTTTTTGAAATTAAAAAATTCTAAATTTCTGGAAATTTTTTCGAATTCTTGGAAATTAAAAAATTCTGATTTTTTAGAATTGAAAAATAAATGGAAAGATACCTCTCTGGGCGGCTGCATTTTCTATTAATAGCTTCATCATATTGTCAAGCATCTGCTCCAGGGAGACATCAGTGGATAAGGACTCTGACATCTTAATCATCGCCTGTCATTCCTCAGTATTGATCTAAAAATAGAATAATAATAAAATAAAATAAAAATGCTATCTACAACGCCCACCTGCATGTCAAGTGAGGAATCCAAATCAGCCGTCTTCTGTACAGGCGAAGAGGGTGGTGGCCTCTCCCTCCTTGGCAGGCCCAGGGAAGCCCTGAGTAATGTGCTCCCAGAACCAGATCCGATCGATTTGACAGATTTGGTGAAACTCCCGCTATCACCCTTCAGGACCATTTTTGGCTCCAAGTTATTGCACAGCCCAGTGATCAATCCCGAAAACTCCGTTGTCAGTTGCGATATCTTAGCGAGGGACCCCCATTCCCGGTACAGTCTGAAACTCTCATCCAAATGCGACTTTGCGTAATCCCGTTGATTCATGGTGAGCCATATTTGGCCCAGTAATTCGTTGCTGTAGGCTTCGTATTGTACGAAGCCGTTGGTGCAAGCACATTCTTTTGCCTCTTTAAAAGATAGAAGTGCCTCCAGTTTTTGTCCTGTTTAATTCATTTTAAATATCTTTAAATGTTTTTATATATTTTTGAATGTTTTTGTATATTTTTTTGAATGTTTTTAATATTTTTAGAATATTTTTATTTCGATATTTTTTAATCAAAAAATTCCAAAAATGGACACCAGCAGAAAAATATAATTTTCTGCGTAAAAGATTCGGAAAATATATTTTTTCGTAATCTAAATTTGCATGAAAAAATCCAAATTTACGTATAAAAAAATCTAAATTTGCAGAAGAATCCTTGAAAGCGCACCTGCCGACTTGGCCCTCTCGCCTCTCAATATGCACAACTTGTGTGAATTGTTCTGAGGACATGCAGATGAAGAGCTAGTCAGCCAGTCCAGACACTTTTCCGCCCTCTCTTCCCATAATTGCTTCTTGGCCTCGGTCAGACCTGAAATTTCGTCGGAATTTCGCGGGGTTTCGGAGTTGTAGATACGAACCTTCGATGTATTTGTGGGCACGTGATAAGATTACGCCCGCGGCGAAATAAAACTCCGTCTCGGCGTAAAAACCGGCGACACCGTCGAGAGTGTTGAAAGCTTCATCTACAACGGACAGTTTTTCGCCATGATCCTCACCTCCCTTCCACATCTCCACCTACGATATCTTAATATGACATCATGCGATATCATGGTACGTAATCGTATCGTTTGATTGAGATGGTCAGAATAAAAATGTTGTGATATCATAACACATCATCGCTGGGAATTTCAAGATATCATACCTGGGTCATACTGACATTCATTACGCCTCTGTTCATGAGCAAATGGGGGCTCTCCAGCGCGAAGAATTTATCCGGTGGGTAAGAATGATCCATGTTATGATATCTCAACACATATGTCGCACCCAACCCATAATACCAAATCACTCGGTTGTGGCGTTCCAGGAATATGAATTTCCTCTTGCAGAGCTCCGTCACCTCATCCAAGCTGAGACCCCTGTGATGACGTCATCAATCTTTTACTCTGTATCTACAACGTGGCAAAAAATAAAAACCGACAGTTATTCTCCAAGTGGTTTTTCACGTTTGATATGGACATCTACATAGGTGTTCTAAAAATAGAATGAGAGATTACGTACCGATAATATCTGTGTGTGACACAATGATGTGATGTGTAACTAGCGATGGGTATATTCCCATGCTCCAATGCAACAGAAAATCCCCTGTCTAAAAGCGGGAATCCATCACTAAGAAGTTTCAACGGAATTTAAATGAACGTAACTATTCTCAATCTACAACCAACCAACTTCTCATCGATGAACACAAAAAACTATAAATTCGAAAAATACTTTTTGACGATCTACAACGAGACGTACCTGAGGGGTCTTACAGGGTGAGCCACTCCGATTGCGAACGGAAAATAACAATGTGGTCTCAATCGTTCGTTAGGATGCGTGTCCAGAATATGACATCCAAGCGCTGCCATGTCGAACGCGAATTGTGGGTCTGCGTTGTAACTTTTCCAGGAAAACGCCCAACTACAAAAAGCCACTGAACTGTATCTGCGAGATGTCATGATGAAATCATATGATATCGTAAAGATGTATTTTCTTCGACTGAATTTTTGTCAACCCATAATTCCAAAGACGACCGTCAAAAATATATAAAAATATAAATAAAAAATCGGACGTACTGGCATAGCCCGTGGGTTAAGGTGTAGTTGAGGACAAACGCGGAGACAGCACCCATATATTCTTTCACTCCTATCGTGTAAGTCGGAGCCCACGTGGGTGTCATGATGGACATCACGATCTCGGCCCATGCATCTGTCATGTCTGGCAGGTTGTAGAGCTGGGAGACCTGATGACGTCATCATACGTGAGGATGATGTCACGTACGGTTCTTCCCGCCAAAATTTCGTTCGTTTCCCGGCATAATTCTTTCATCAACTTGACCGTATCCTGTCTCATGTCATCTCATTCCATCGCATCCCATCTGATCCGCATCTCATGTCATCGCAACCCACCTCAAAAGGTCTCGACGGTCGCGGAAAAGACAGTCCGTACGGTTCCAGAAAGTCTGCCACCTCCTGCAGAGAAGCTTCGTACTTCTGTTCGACCTCCAGTTGTTGCCTCTTAATGAGGTGGACTGCAGCTGCGTCTTCTTTGGTCTTGCACCTCAATACGATCTCTGGATATCTAGACATGGCTTGGTCGTATTTTCCACTGAGATATTCGGTCTCTACGCGAAGCTTCTTCCGTCAAAAGATGATTTTTTTGGATTTTTTGGAATTGTAGTGGGTTCTGCAGAACGAATTTTCACGATCTACAACTCGATAATACGAAAAATTCAAGAGAAATCGGTGAAACTCACGAGATGAGCGTTGAGGGTCAATTTGTAGTCGGTATCCCAGTCTTCTCCCAGCATCTCCACGGCAACAGATGCGTACTCACAGGCAGGCTCTATCGCTGCAGAATTCTTGGCCCTTTCTGCAGCCCTTACCCATAATTGAATCAATGTTTGCCTCTCATTCTGGTCATATACGAGCTGGTAGGACGAACGGAAATGTGACAAGATGTCAAATAAACGTTCGTCCATCTGCTCTTCTGTGATGACCTATTTTAATTATTTTTAAAAAGAAAATTATTTTATTGTGATTTTTTTAATAATATTTTTTATAGTTATTTATCAAAAAATAACTTTGTTTTATTATTTTTAAAAAAATTGTTTTATTCTATTTTATAATATAAAGATGACATAAAATTTTATTGAATCTTTTTGTGGACATTTTTTTATGTCATTGTACAGTGAAAATAATAATGTATGTCTACACTTTACGTGTCGACAATCTGTTTAAATGTGTGTCGACATAAATGTCGACAATGTCACCTTGAGTAGGGTCTTCCCTATGTTGAGATGGATCATCGGTCGTTTCTCCACAGATGTCAGCTCATAAGATGCCTGCTGCACTCTGTCGTGTAGAAACTGGAAGCGGACACTCGCCGCATCTCTTCTCAATATGGGGTTAGAAAAGGCGACGGAACCTTCGCTGCCAAATAACAGTAACAGCTCATCTACAACCAGTCAAAAAAGAATGTACAAGATTTTTAAATAATAGTAGAATAAAATGACATTGAAATTTTGTGAATAAATATTTGATTCAAAGAATTACAAAAGCAAAAAAATACTACAATTAAGCCACTCAAAATTTTTTTAAAAATATTTTCACCTTTCACGGCCGGCCATATCTCCTCCGCAGTTTTATCAACGGATTGCCCCGCAACCGCCGCAAGCGTGGCCATGTCGAACCTGTTCCCAATAGCTGAGGCAAGAGCGAGCATCCTCTGTGTGTCTGGACCGAGTTTACATATTCTTTCTGTCATCATCTGGACGACATCGTTGGTCATCTCGGTGGCATGCGCGAATGAGTAATTCCATTTTCCGGCGGAACTGGATTTTCGGTGAGGTCTACGGAAGTTTTCTTTTCGCGCCATTTTTTAAATTTTAAAGTCGAGAGAGATTTACGAGAAATTTGAAAACCACAGAAAAGAGGGAAAGATGGTGGAAAAATCGGTGAAATTTCACCTGTCAAATTCGATATAGCCATTGTCAACAAGCGTAGTCAGGAATACACTCACGAAGAATGGATTTCCTTTGGTCTTGTCCATCACAACTTGCGACAACTCGTAAACCTAGACAGTCAGTCACTGACGAGATCTCGTCTATACGGATGTGCCGCAACACATCCACATCCAAGAATGACGAGTCCATCCCCCAATATTAATTTGGTGAATTTACACAGTAAAATCACATCTTCAAGTCTGCAGACAAAACTATTCGATGAAGATCTTGTTGTATATATTCGTTTATGGAACTCGCAGTGCATTGTGCTACGGCTCTGCCGCACCAAAGTTTATTTACACAAATAATTATATTATTATTTTATAATTATTGTTCATTCGTGGAAAATTCTTCAATAATATTTCAATAGAACACCAAAAATAATTTTATAATTCTAAAAAAATATAATTTAAAAATATTAAATATAATAAATATACCTCATTCATGGGTCTTTGTATGGAATCGGAGATTAAACTGGCCACGTGATGTGAATGGAGTCCGCATAGTTGTATGGACAATAACGACTTGCGCGACGCGATGGCTTTTAATGACAGAGTGAGGGGGTGTGATTCGTCCACTTCGTTGTCTCTATACGCACCTGAGATATCTCAATACAGTCGTATTCGAAATTTCGTGGAAATTTCACCGATGAGGAAGAGATGTGACACGTCATCGTTTGACATGAGGTCTTCGATGAGGGAGAGTGTCGGGATATCTGCCCATTGTAGATCGTCTAAAAATATCACCAGGGGGTGTTCTTTTCTCGTAAAAGTCTGGGAAATGTCAGGGAATAATCCATCTACAACGAGACATACCTTGATAAACTCCTTAAAAGTGGCTTTGAACCGAGTCTGATTCTCTGAAGGTCCTAAAAATAGAACAGGCGGCTGCGGCCCGATGATCAACTCTATCTACAACTCGTCAATCTCTGTGATCATGACGTGTGATGACGTCATCACCTCTGGTATCACGTCAATCACGATCTGTCCTTTTCCACCGAGGGCTTTTAACAATTGATCCCTCCAATACTGAACAGAATCCTTGGACTCCATCAAAATGGTCCGGAGCAACTGCTGAAAAGCCTGCGAAATTTCAGTGAAATTCCGGGTAAACGTGACCATCTACAACGAGGATGCTTCACCTGGCATATACTCATGAATGGAATATTGCGGTTGAATTGGTCGACCTTGCCCGAAATGAAATTCCCGCCACTTTTCGTGAGCGGTTTGTAAATTTCGTTGATTAACGACGTCTTTCCTATTCCACTGAAACCAGATACGAGAGCGAGGTGGTTGCTGTACTTGAATATCTTCAGTTTACATCGTTGTAGACGTATCAATCAGGTTTTGTGTAAAAAAAACCGTATTAAAACGTCAGATTTTTGTACATGAATTTTTTTCATGAATTTGAAAAGATGAAATAAAAATTGTGGATAAAAATTTTTTTAGATTTAAAATAAAATATACAACTCACGCGACCTGAAGCCACCGCTTCAAATGCGTTAAGTAATGACTCTGTCTCTTTCTCTCGTCCATATAATTTTTGTGCGATCTGGAAAGTGCTGCGGACGTCATTGGTTGCTATGGTGAACTCCTTGGGGTTTCCATCTGCGATATCTCCGAGACATCTCTCCAGATCTGTTCGGATGCCAAAAATAGATTGGTATCTGTCATCTGCATTCTTGGACAGCAACTTCATGATGATCTTGCACAAAGTTTTGGGCAGCTGAATTTCTGTCAGTTTTCCGTGAAATATCTCGGAAAATTCCGAGAAAATTCACTTGTGTATTTCCAGTGGAGGGACAATCTGGTATCTTGGCCATATGTGCGTAGACTAATTTACTAGCATCCATAGAGGTGAAAGGTAGCACGCCTGCGCAGAGCCTGTACATCACCACCCCAAAGGTATAAAAATCGGTTCGGTAATCTACATCCTGCATCTCTCAATTTTTATAAAAAAAATTATTATTTTTTTTAATTTTGATTTTGTCAATTAAATTCGTCAATTTTTATCAACATTTTCATTTTTATGAATAATTCCGTTTTTTAGTTATTTTAAAAGACCTTTCGAATTCTTTTTGTATTGTATTTTTTTGCAGAAATTTTGGTGCCAAAAAAATAAATTCTTTTTTTTCGAAAAACTTTCCAATAAATACGAAAAATTGTAAATTTTCTAACCTTGTTCATCCTTCCCGTTTGTTCCGGGGAGATATATTCTAAATACCGGGAAAATTGTCTCGGATTGACCACGATCTGATTTTGCTTCTGCAACAGAGAGCTGTAGCTCATGTCGCACAACTTGACCGTGTTGGCACTTCTATTGACGAGTATGTGCTCGGGACATAACAGTTGATGGACGAAGCCTCTGTGATGGATCTGCAGAAAGATCAGATGAGATAAAGCGAATGGATTAATGTGAAGAAGGATCACCTGTCTAATGGCCTCTAAAAGATCGATACCAAGTCGGAGGTTCTCTATCAGACTCATGTTCTTTAAACATTAAAATGATGGCATCATTTTAAAGACCCACCTCTTTCCTCTCCAAAATCATCTGCAACGAAGAGGCACCAAAGTCCTCCATGATGATACTCGGCTTTCCATTCACTTTATCCAAACCGTAGTAACTCACTAAGCCAGGTGTATCGACCAACTGTAGACCTATCTCTAATTCTTTCTCATATTTCGCCACTATTCGGTCTGCCAAATTGTCTGGCGGTGATTTGATAATGACAGAACGCCCGAGAGTTTGACTTTGTCATATCAATACTGAGGACACTTGTTCCATTGATGTGGCAAACATCAAAGAAAAACCCACCTAAACCCTCTGCGAACTGTACAACTGTATCCCTGCGCAATCACAGCTCCAATTTCGCAGTCGTATATTGATATCAAATCTGATGAAATGAGAACAATCACCAGAATTCATCGTACCTGAAGATTGGCTCTTGGAAATGGCCGGTCTATTCGGAGGCACCGTGCTCATGCCTTCATATGGGTCGTAAAGAGAGTTATAATAATTTGACACGCGAAAACTCGGGTAAATTTTTGGATTAACCCAAAAAGATCAAAGAAACGCTGGGAAACCACAAACCACCACCATGGGAACCATCGATCCTTGATTCAATTTTATACGACTGAAAGAATAGGCTTTTTATCTTCTGATGTGTCTGGCGTCAGGACAACCGCAGCCATCTATGTATACCCTTGATCACTGCTGGAGGCACCATTTGGAATGGAGCCACAATTGTGAATATGTTCGGACACTTGCGATATCCTGAGCTATGTGAAATTCGGTCAAGAATCTAGGATGATTACAGACTCGACGGCCCTTTCAAATCTCTTTAAATTATAACATCTGTTTTGGACAGCGCAGTGGTGTAGAACAGTCAAAGTAAGAATATTTACTATTTGAACAGCTCGCTC
Source organism: Protostelium mycophagum (assembly GCA_002081555.1). NCBI lineage: Eukaryota > Evosea > Variosea > Protosteliida > Protosteliaceae > Protostelium > Protostelium mycophagum. Next base: position 8,528 of record KV920983.1, on the reverse strand, counting down.
AAAAATCCTCTGGCGAGACCACCAGCATTCTCTGCGGAAGTGAAGAGTCGAAATTCAAATTCAAAAAGTTTAATTTGGAAAAGCGATTTGTGTACAGAGCAGAGGTACGCTGCTTTATGAATGTGCCACCGCAGCTGTCCTGAAGCATGAGAGGAGAAAGAAGGTATTTTGGAGCAGATTGGTGACCCTGAAAACACCGGACAATTTGAATGTTAAACGAGACACTGACCGTTGGAATAGCACAAGAAGGGACAGTCCACCCCCGACTGAAACGTAACTCATATGTGAGGACACCAGAAAATGCGATGCTTGTGAAACCAAACCCAGCTCAATATTTTGTGCCTCTGGAGCGGACAGCATCTGCAGGTAACAACTACCAATCAGAGATGAGAAGACTGAGTTCATCTGGGATGTAAAGGTAACTATTGCAATTATTCCATCAAGTACACAAGTTACACAATGGATATTTATACGGAGGTTTGTTCTTTTTTCTGTAATCTCGAGCATCTAGCTCAGGTTATTTCACTATGGTTGGCAGAAATTCCCGAGATTCCCCAGTGGCAGACTGCCCACCCAAAAGTTTACGGTAATAACGGGATTGGCTCAAGTAATCGCATCACCCATTTGATAAGGCACAATGTTGAGCAAAGGGGTTTGTTGAGGATTTATTCCCCCGCGGTTCATACAGTGTTGTAGATGAGTGAAGGAATAATTAATCAATGCTAATCTATTCGAAATCCGGTTGAGGTCCTGTTGCCTCCCCCTCCTCATCATCTGTGATCACGTCGCAAGGGCCATACTTTGACTTCACGACTGGTTCAGCCTTTGGGTGTTCAAAGTACTCTGGTGCCTCCTTCTCCTCTCTCAGTACCTCTAGTGTCGCTTTGAGGTATTCTAATATGGCCAAATCATGCCAGTGTACCTGTCTCTGGTGAATCTGTGTTTTGGAAGTCGAGCGGTGTTTGTTTTTTGTGGCTGAGGCTGCTTGTGGCAGAGCTCGTCGTGGTTTTGTGTTGTATTTGTGCGGCACTGCCGCTGTGCTGTCTCTGGCTGCGGCTTCACCGCAGTGTTCTCGTCTTTTGTGACTTGTCTGCCGCAATGCCCAGAAAATATGCACCCCTTCATGTCCACAACGTGGCGTTGTAGATGCGTTTGTAGACACTCAAATGATGGATGATTCGCACCTGCGAAGGCAGAATATAGCTCAGTGGACCACCTCCCTTCTCCGTTCTCGCCCAACCCAAATGTCCCCCACGTTTTGTGATGGCGAGGATTACGTTCGCGTTAGTTGACGGCAACTCGTACGGTATGGTGTGGGTCGGGACCAGTGGGTCATCCAGCGCATTGAGGAGCAGCATGGGGACAGTTACGTTCTCAAGATCGTCTGATGACGTCATCAGCACGTCTGTAATCAAAGTTGTAGATTTTTGTGTTTTTCAAACATGATCTTGGTCACCAGAAAACTGCGGTTGATTACCGCAAAAGTCACGGTAAGCAACCGCGAATCCCCAAAGCCGAAAGTTAATGTTAAAGACGTCACCTTTACAACTCTGGTCCATGTAATAAGTCTCAAAAGTGATAGAGGGATCCACACGGCAAGAGAAATGCTTGTCGTAATCTTCTACTGTTTTGATGGACTACAACGTTGTAATCAGTAAAAGAATGAAATAAAGGCACACCTTCACGAGCTCTTTAACGTCGAGTTCTTTTGCGAAAGCTTCGTCATGCCTCAACAACAAGTTGATTAATTTTTTAGACAAAAAGGCGTAATACGTGTTGGGATATCTGAATACGTCAAGACAGTTTTCAACTTGAAAAGGGGCCGATGTGCAGCGGCGGAGTAGTGAGATGTCTCACATGACGTCATCTGGATGTCTTCCAAAAAATCTAAAAATAGACGCACCTCGACTTTAAGTGTTTGATGGCCTCATGGCCGTTTGCGTTGAGCGAAACAGTGACTAACAAATCGATTTTTTGCTTGTAGTTGGGGTCCTCCTTCTGTCTCGCACTATTCTCCGTTATTTTTCCGTGAAATTTCGCGGGAATTTCCCACCCCTCACGGCCCACGTATCTGCCCATCAAGTTGGCGCCAAGCGAAAAAGAGACGCCCAAAATGGACGATCTGGGAAATTTCTGTTTGACATGATTGACAGCACACTCTAAATCTGACGTGTCACCCCAAGTGAACAATTTCACGGTCTACAACGGTCAAAAATTGGTTTTATCTTTAGAAGATCTATGCTATATGTGGCACAAAATAAATATAAATTCAACTCACTGTGGCTAATTCGGCAACACCTCGAGGAGTAAAAATTACAACTCTGTATCCGTCTTTCTAAAAATATTTACAACCATCCAAAAATAGAAATCTAAAAATAGAACAAAATAATTAAAAAATTCTAAAATAAAAAATCACCTGTGCTGCGGCAGAGAACCCTCTGATGTAGTGAGCGTCAGAGTTGTTGCAGATACCGGGGCTGATGATTATTGTGGGCCTCTGGGAGTCAGACTGGTATTGCTCCATCTCTGAATCGTGTTCAAAGTCTTGGCGGGAACGGTCCTCAGGTCCGGGCTTTTCAGAGAGAAGGTCTTCTGTCTGAAATAGTTCAGTTTTATTGCAGAAACAAGATGAACATGTCGTGCATTTTGACATAGAAGGTACAGTTCTGAAGACTCGCAGCGTCATTTTTCTTGCCACAAAAGGATGAATGATGGTCATCACGACTCACTGGTATCTCGATCTCTGGCTTTGAAAAAGATTGAGAGATGTTGGTGCCGAAAAGTAAAGACTCATCGTCTTCTGGTGCCAAAAGCCAATCGAGAACGATAAGACCTCCATCACTGGCATATAATCTCTCCCTATGTATTTCATTCAATGAATGCTTCCCAAATATATGGTACGCAACCTCTTATATTGAGGTCTCTCTACGGTTCTAAAGATACTGTTATATCCCGTCTGGAGATGGCTGTTTGAGCCCCAAATTGGTGTCATGTATTCTCTGAAATCATCACCTCACCATCCAACAGAACATGTGACTCACTCTAATAATATTTTACAGCGGCTCAATATGGATTCATTTCTTGAGTTCTTCGTATAGCTGATTTCAGCTTTATCTCTGGACCAATACTCGTGGTATGCCGCAAGACCGATGTAACTCGCAGCAAGAGCTGTTGCCGTCCATGCTAAACCAAGTACTTTGGATGTTAATCCCATTATGTCTCTGGAAGTGTTTGTGTCTCGCTTTCAGAGAGAGCGGAAAACACCCGATCTCGGTAACAACCGCAGATTTTCAAGTTGAACCAACTACAACGAGGAAGAGGTCAGATCATGACCATTTTTTCAGGGAACAGCAAGGAAGGTGAGAAGAGAATAGATTCGGACATTATTCTTTCCATCCCTTGTAATCAACGCGATGTCTTAACGTGAGACAAAACGTGTCAAAAATGAGGGGAGATAATCCTTGGTAAAAGCACAGATGCACCTTGTGGTGTTTACTGCCGTAGAATTCAAGAACATAGATTAACATAATCAGGTTCTCCCTTCCCAAGTTTTTCATCCTGTGTAGGCCATCTTAAAATAAACATATATAATGAGAGCTCTTTCTTGTTGTTGATCGTTTCTAAATGTGACTGGAACTTGCTTTGATCATTCTAATCATTTTCTCGAGACAAAATTTGTGATCACCATTATCTTCTTGTCGAAAAGATGAGTGCCACACCGAAGAAAACAAAAAAGTCAGCAAAGAGGATAAGGACAGAGTATTCCAGTGATGAGGACCTCACACAAGTTCAACAAGGTCAGGATGTGAGGCCGGAAGACACAATCCTGGGATTCACCGATCTTGGTCATAAAGACGAACAAGAAGAAGTTATCGAGGCACCTCTACCAACATGGATGAAGAATCCCAATTCCATTCCAGACACCAAGGTCCCATTATCAGATTTATCATCTTCTATCGATGAAAAGATCTTGGCCAACTTGACAGGACTCGGTTTCACAGAGTTCTTCCCTGTACAGAGGGAACTTCTGCCCATCCTCTCCCGCCCCAGAATTTTTGGAGGTGATATCTGCATTTCTGCACCAACAGGAAGCGGAAAAACTCTCACTTATGTTATTCCAATCGTTCAGGTGATAATCACCTCGTGTTTTAAATCATGATTGATCTCTTTAGGATCTGATGAACAGAGTCGTCATTCGAACAAGAGCAATTGTCATAGTACCTAATCGTGATCTTGTACAACAGGTCGATCTCGATTTTTTCCATCCTCGCTCATTTCACTCAGGTCAAAGCGGTATTTGATGACGTCTCTAAAGGATCTGATTTGAAGACGAGAGCTTGGATCAATTACGAAGACATTTACAGATCCAAATCAAAACATGTCTTTTTAAAGCGGTAAGTGTCGTGATCATGTTCTGAAATGACTGGGAGAAGCCATGTGGACGATGAGAAGTATGATATATGGATATCAACACCAGATGGGCTCATGCAACAGTTAGAGAACAACCCAAATTTTGATCTACAACACTTGAGATATCTCGTAATATTTTTATTATTATTTTCCAAAGATTTATTTTTATCTCGTTTGAAATATATAAATATATTTTATTTTATTTTTATTGACATGAATTGTAGATAATGGATGAGGCAGATCAGTTGCTGGACAACAGATTAGCGGGTAGAAATAATTCCAATATGTGGATAGAGAAATTACTCAACGCGTGCTATAAAACAACTAGATCGTGAGTATCTACAACGAGTCAACCCCCAATTTTACACGAATTCTGTTCTATACCGAATCTAATCTTTAGAAAAATATTGAAGGATATTTTCTGTTGAGTGTTTGCTCTAAAAATAGAACATGAATATTCGCAGAAAAATCATATTGAATTTCGCAGTTATGAAGGCGAGATCGCAACATTAAGAGACAGAAACGCCGCCAGATTCAATCCAATGGCTGAACCCGTACGTAACAGGAGATTTCAACGAGATTTCAATACTGATTTCCTTCAGTTGTACAAAGTGTTGTTGTCCGCCACGATGAGCAAGAATCCCGCCGAATTGGCGTATCTACAACTCGTCAACCCCCAATTTTACACGACCTCTGTTCTGTACACACTTCCGAGCACTTTGAAGGTGCTCCATTTGCTCACAAACAGCGTTGTAGATTGTCGAACTGAATATTCTCAGCAATACACCGTATACACCCCTTCCTTGATGGACAAGCCCCTCGTATTATTACACATGCTTCTGAACGTCAAACTACAACACGTATTGTGCTTCTCTTCCTCTGTACAATCGACACACAAGTAATTTTTATTTATATTTTTATATTTTTTTGAATAATTTCAGATTGTATCTTTTACTTCAGAGCATTTTGGGCGAAAAGGTCGCGGAATTTTCCAGTAAAGTGGACAAGAAGCAACGCCACAGAATTTTACAAGAATTTTCCGAAGGGAAGATCCAGATGTGAGTCGCAACCCCCACGAAACTTCGCTGAAATTTCAAAGCGTGGTCTGCTCTGACGTCATGTCTCGTGGTCTCGATCTCTCAAATGTCGACAATGTGGTGCAATACGAGCTACCCATCAACGGGCAGACTCACGTCCATCGTTGTGGTCGAACAGCAAGAGCTGGCAGATCCGGTAATAATTACATCATTATGCAAGAATACCAACAGAATAGGCTGGACGACATCCTCTCATCTGTTTCGGGTATGTCCATGTGGAGATTTGTCTTTGTGATATTGCTACGATTGAGGTTGTGCCAAAGTGGTTGTTTGTGAGTTACCGTGAAGAACTATGTACCGTTTCACCATAATACCAGAAGAATGTCTTTGCGGCAAAGCCACTAGAGAGATACAGTTTGGCGCAACCAATGTGATATACAAATAGTTGCAAATATAAAAACAAAAACAAAAACAAAAACAAAATTAAATAAACATAAAAATATAAAATATAAAAAAATAAACATAAAAAAATAAATATAATAAATTAAATTAAATAAACAATAATAATAAAAATTAAATAAATATGAAATAAATTTACCTCTTCAGGGGTGAAGGAGGAGATAGTTCGTTATGAAGAATCAGAGATGAATAAGCTGAGGGAAATATTGCAAAAGGCCGGAGCACAGATGCAAGACAAGCTAAACCAAGAGATCCTCCTCAGTAACACGGCACCAAAATTCAGAAAGAAGATGATGAAAAAAGAATGAAGATGCATGATGTCGATGATTGACCGGGATGGAAAATCTATCAAAGACCTCGGAAAAAATTAAACTGAACTACAATGCACACTTTTGCTGTTTATTTCTCCTTATGTATTTATAATACCCTGACGACCTTGGGAGGGAGCAAGTGAGATTTGTAATTCTAAAAAGCTGCACGTGTTGATGTTCTCGGATCAAAATCACCTGTCAATTTTGATTGTGATTGTGTGTTATCCATTTCAATCTCCATGCCAATTGTATGAATGATGTTTATAATGAGGTTTCAGAATGTTGGCGCTCTCATGAACCAGGCTTGGCTTGGAACTGAGACATCAGATGCATGTGCCCAAGTCCAAAGGAAAGATGTTGAAGAAGATCAGAATGATCTTACCCCAAATACCCCAGAGATCAACAAGTTGCTCCTCCATCTATGATGAGTTGAGGCTCGTTGGGAATAACAATGACGCGTTGTAGTGTGCGGCGTGATAGGACGACAAAATCGGGTGTGTCGCGACACACTTTCGAAAAGCAATTCTGTCGAGTCAGCATGAGCGACACCTTCCAAGTTAAAGATGAACAGGCCATCCTCTCTGCCCTTCAAGAACTTCGCCATCCTCTCTGCCCTTCAAGAACTTCGGGACCATTCTTCCGGAAACAATAATGTCGTTTTAGAGTATGAAGGAGGCAAAATCAAATTGTCCTCCACCGGAAGTGGCGGTTTCGAAGAGGTATAACTTTTACAACAACAGAATGAAAAATGTAATGATTTTCTTCAGGTTGTTGGTTTGTTGAAGGATGACGAGATCAGATTCGCCGTCGTAGAGGTTACTGTAACGGGTAATCTATCATCTCAACTTTGTCACCTGCATTCACCTTTTTAAACGAGCAGGTGACGAATATAACCCCGTAAAATATGTCCTTCTGACATGGATCGGTAACAAAGTCCCTCCAGGAATTGCCAAAGGTACCGATTCACTCCATCCATTTTTAATACAAATTGTACATTAACACATCACCTCAGCTCGTGTTGGAGCGCACCGCCCTGAGCTCATCAAATTTGTCCAAAAGAAGGTGGCTATATCTGCAGAATTCCAGCCTACATCTCGTTCAGACCTCAACACCAAGACTCTCGCAGACAAATTGACCAGGGTCGCGAAGCACGGTAAGTAAACTTAAAGGATCACAATCATCAACGTGATCAGATACGTCTAATGCGGAGGAGAAGAAACACGTCATCGCGAGGCCAGAGGCGTCAAAGGGCGACACCACAAAGTCCGGACTGAAAATCGCGAATGCACAGCAGCTCAAAGCGGAGTTACAGAAGGTGCAAAAATTTACAGTGTCGACACCTCACCATAAATGTCGTCATAAAAAAATAGTGATGACGTCATCAGGTACACGATAAGGAGGTCAAATGGGTCACCATAGAAACCACCCCTGGACAGAAAGACGAAGTACAATACGTTACCAGTGGAACCGGTGCGTTGTAGACCTGATTCCACCATTTCCAAATTTATTTTTACAAAAAATATTTATTTCACTTTGAAATTTTTTATTATTTTTATTAACATTTATAGGGGATTACAACGAATTAAAATCTCATTTCCCCCAAGACAAAGTCGTATACGCAGTGTACTCCCAAAAGGTGAAATTTCAGCGAAACCTCATCAAACACGACCTTCAAGCACCTCTTAATCACGATGGTAGGCCCTTCTACTGGCCCTTTAGTCAAAGCCAGATCCAGCGCACATCGCTCTGAACTCGCAGACTTCATCCAGGTGATTTCGCGGAATTTTTTTGAATTTAAAAAAAATTAAACTTTTGTAGACTGCCATCCCCTTCCACTCCCACTATCAGGTCAAATTTTATTTTGAAATTTTTATTATATTTTTTATGAATTTATTTTAAAATTCTGATTTTAAAAGGTTTTGACCCCCGACGAGTTGAACGAGAAAGATGTCATGGCCAAATTGTACAGACTCGTGTATGATATCACAAGTCATTGTTGTACAACACCATAAACTTCCCGGTTTCTTTGCATGGACTTTCTTCCTTTTTTCCGGTCGATTTGAGACCGTGTTTTTTTGCGGTAAATTTATACGTAATTTGCGGTTCCTTACCGCCGACCATTCTGAAGTCTGAATTTCTGGCTCTTTTTCCAGGATCGGAACTTTAATTCTCCGAGTTTTCGACAGTTCACATTTTTATACACTTTACAGTTTGCCACGGTGACCGTGTGATTTGCTTGTGAAACAGTCACGGTAATAACTCAGAATGTCTGTGAGTATTGACATTTGAAAGAGAAGGGTGGTAGTTCTTC
>MZNV01000500.1:0-14280 GCA_002081555.1 Protostelium mycophagum | reverse complement strand
AGTAGAGGTAACAATAGGTGTTTGGTCTACATATATATCTGGCAGAATACATTACCTAGTAATATGTCAAAATTATAATGAATTAGCAGATATCTGCAGTAATAGCTAATTGTTTAAAAGAAGCTGATATCAGCATCTTAGGATCTGACTAGACTTTGCCCCATATTTGTAGCTTTTTAACGAGTGCTGCCTTTGAAAGATTGTTTTTGATAAAATATATGTAAAGATTGAAGTGAGATGTCCAACACAGCTTTCAAAATGGGGATGACACTTATTTAGTTCTCTAATGAATCTGTCCTTCTCATGCCAAAGATCCTGCACACTGTATTGAATCAGTCCTGAGTTATTGTCTAATTAGAAAACAATCATCTCACACATGTAGCTGGCTTCACATTATGTTTTGGACAGAGTTCTAAAAAGGATATTTGGTGGCCAGTACTGTAAGTAATCCAATTAATTAATTTAAATACAACATAATCGTTTGTTGAATTTATACAGGATGGAATGGTTTGACAAGCACAAAAAAGAGAAGATAACAAAGCAGTGCCAGCTCAATCATCATAACAGAGAGGTCCTTGCCAATCTTGTTGTGCTTCTTGAGCCTATCTAATATGCTACACTTCAGTTCTCTAAAGGACGCATGTCTCTATTATCTGACATTCTTCTTTGTTTTGATATTTTATTTTCAAAATATGAAAATATTGAAAAAAAAGCAACTGATCTGATGGCACTTACAGCGCATTGTATGCTACAAGTTCTTTGAAAATATTACAAATTATCAGACAATTCTGAGATGTATTGTATTGCCATATGTGAGTAATATTAATAATTATTTTTATAAACAAGTATTAATAATATTCTAACAAATGCAGTATTACAAGGAGGAGGACAAGGAGGCAATTATTTAATATATAATATATCTTAAATATTTATGAAAATATGCAGAGCATATTTTCGCAGTTATAGAGAGATTCTGCAGCACAATCAAACACCAATCCAATCAATATGTGGCTTTGCAAACCAAATATTTTCCCCCAAGAATTCTACAATAGACCCAATTAAATTCTGGATTGCAAAGTTAAGGGACAAGATTTTTACAAAGGTCTTGCTTGGCTGGTATTGGACATTTTCTCATGCCCATGTATATTATTATTTATTTTTAACAAACAATATATTTATTTTGTATAGCAACTTCAATTGACATAGAGCGTTTTTTCTCTTTTGCTAGAACAAGTGACATCTTATTGACATAATCTTTCAGACAAAAACCTGAGACATATTGAACACTTAGAGCTTAGTCTTGGAAGGGGAGGGTGCCATAAGTGATTGCTGACAGGTGTACAACCCTCTAAAAATTATTTTATATAAAGGTAGGCTGGTAATTTTTGAATAATCTCTTTATATTGAGTCATGTCTTGACTCTTGTGTTTTTATGTGTCTTGACTCTATCTTGATATTCAACGGTGAACACTCTATTTTTGCCTCAGAAAAAGCCAGAAAAAGCCTTAAACAGAACACTTCTAGGCCATATTAGGCTATCAACAACTTAAATCATGTATCATTGTTCTTGCTATGCCAATATTGTAAAAACAACATCTTATGTATCATATATTTATTTACTCTATTTTTGCCTCAGAAAAAGCCAGAAAAAGCCTCAAACAGAACGCTTCCAGGCCATATTAGGCTATCAACGACTTAAATCAGGATATCATTGTTCTTGCTATGCCAACATCGTAAAAACAACGACGTCGTATGTATCATATATTTATTTGTCAGATTGTATTATGGTCTACAATGGGGTAGACCAGAACAAATAAAACTTTGGAATTATTCCAATCAACGCTGAACAAATTTGCGCCGCTTTGACTTTCTCCGTCTTAAGATGAATTATTTTGATCAAAGCTGTTCCAGGCCTGCTCAATTCCAGTCAAGCCTGAATTAGTCCGAGAATATTCCCGAAAAACGGCAATTATTCCATAAAAATCGGAATTATTCCTCTTTTTATTCTAGTCTCCAAGTCACGGGACGATGCAAGTCAAAATTGCTCATTTGGGCCGAAAGTCCCCATCATCTCCGGAATGGGCGTTTACGGCCCGAGATCTCGGTCTGTGGATCGAACAGACTGTCACGTTTCTTCAGGGTGAACAGAAAAAAGCTGATGTCAACACCGACAAAAAAGACAAAAGAAAAATTTAATAAAACACGTCTGGAGAGCCAAGTGTCTGCATTAAATATATTTAACAACGTAAATGGAGTGTATCTTATTTCTGGAATGTCATTTTTTATCACCCCCCTTCCCTTTGGCTCTGGGTGTGTTCTTTGGTGATTTTGCAGAAGGTTTCATCTCAACAGAACGGTAGTGCAATCCTGCGAAAGCGATGTTTACAACCAAGCCACCAACACCAAAGACCTGTACTCCCGTCGCTTGGTGAACATTGATGCAGAGATCAGGAAACATAGAAACCAACGCTGCAAGCACACTATGATCTCCCCTACGCTTGTCAGATATTGGAATGAACACAATCCTTACCAAGTGCCTGGTGTGGCCAGTTCTTGAAGGTACGTCTCAAGGTTGAATTTTTCGTCAGTATCAAACAAGCTTGTTTCCACGTTTGTGATGACGTTGTCTTCTTGTTGTATAATGGTGAATGTGCCATTGTTCTCTTTGATGTATTGGACCACTCTTTTTCTCAGTTCAATGTGATGGATCCCCAGCTGAGCACCAATTGACAGAAACATGCAATTTCCCTTACCACCTGTTTACAGTGTGAGATTACAGTTCAAAATCGTAGTCAAAAACTTGTACAAAATTGATCGGAAAATTTTAATTCACCTTTTTCCACGATGTGCATCCCTTGGGGAACATCTATGTAGTCAAAGAGATCCACGACCTTTTCCGGAAGATGCATGGAGCGAGTGTTTCCATAAACTCTCAACATAACTTTACTTGTTGCTGCGGCACCTTTTCTGAGAGCTAATGTTGCCTCTTTCTTAGCTCTCTTGTTGAGGATTTCTTTGGCGCGGGTACAGTGCTCCTCTTTCTCAAAAGTGAGTACCCAAATGTCGCCGTCCTATCATGTATCAGAATGACACCAGCAGACATTACATCTCACCTGCTCTGACCTGGCCTTCAATTTTTTTAAATCTTTGTCCTGGAGAAACCGATGAGTGTACAGTTTTGGAATGAGTACTTCCGGTTTTGATGGCTCCACAACAGCTTGCTGAGAATGAGAGGCATCTTCAGTAGTAATGGAACCAACGCCACCAATGGATAATTTGGGTGCCTCTTCTGTGACAATATTCGTGTCGGCAGGGATTGCTAAGTTAGAAGTAACTGTGTTTGCAACATTTGTGGTTGTGGTGGTAGTGATGCTCTCTGTGGATTTCTGGTTGCTTTCTGCCAACACTGGATGTTGCAGTGGGAGTACGGGCTTCATGTCTTGGTGTTCCGTTTTTTTAGAACCAAACAATCTTCGTTTCACGGGGTCTTCGCTGTGAATGTGAACCTTCTCCAGCACTTCTATCACTTTGTCGGTAGTGGTTCCTGTATCTACAACTTGTTATTGGTGATGAGACTATAATGTACATGCTCACCGGCAGAATAAGGCGAGGAAACTGGTGCAACTGGAGCCCCCTCGGTTGAGCGAGAAACTTTGTTTGATGTCGGAGAGTTTTTTTTCAAAACACCTTGAGATACGGTTCCGTGTGTCTTTCCTTTCAATGGTGAAAATGTGATATTCTTCGTCCTCATTATTTCGCCAGTGCTTCTGGAATCTTTTAACCGTTGGTTGGAGAGGGTTCTTTCACTCGGCTTTTTAGGAGTGCTAGCAATCTCTTGTTTGGGATTTCTATTGTATTTGACGATATCTTTGAAGAAGGGAAAAGGTTCTTTGGGGCTGGCACCGAGATCTACACGTTCACTATAACTGAGTGAGAAGTTCTATATAAACAATAACTGCACCTTTTTAATAGACCAGCGAATGCACCCAATTTCCCCACATGGATATCATAAGTTCCATTGTCAGTTCGATTTCCAGTCCAGGCAGGGTGAGCGAAGTTTTCAACACAAACTCTCTTCTTACTGTCACATTCGGGAATAATGAGTCGAAGTTTGCCAGTCGTCTTGAATATCTAATAACTCGGTCATTTGACTCAATTGGAATAACTGGAATTTTGAATAATTGGTAATTGTTACCTTCTGGGCGTCCTCTCCGCAGATGCGGATATATTTGATATTTGGGAAACACCAGAGCAGCAACTGAGCTACCCGCCTCATGTTCTCCACTTCCTGAGGTGAATAAATCCATCCTTTGCTTGGACATGGCGCACATATGGCGTTCATATTAACGGTGTACAGCCCCATTAGATCCATGTCAAATTGTAAGCCGGCGGCACGTTCGTCCAAAAAAAGTCTTTCCGAATCCCGGAACGTTGTAGACCGGCCCCCTGCCCGATGCTGAGCAGTTGGATCTCTTGCCACTCTGGGTATTCTTGAGGGAACTGATGCCCGAATAAATTGAGCGGAGTGACACTTTGCATATGTTGTTGGAGGGTGTCCCACGCGTACTGCACGAGGAGTTTGTAGGCCGATGTGTACTCTTTGTTCTGCAGATGCTGCATGAATTGTGGAAAGTTGAGGAAGTCATCTGGGGCTAGAATATGATTCTCTGGACCGTCTCCTTAGGAATCTCCTCTTTGTCCTCTTCTTCCGACTCCTCCTCTTCTGACTCTTTGTCCTCCTCTTCTGACTCCTCATTATCCTCTTCTGACGACTCATTATCCTCTTCTTCTGACCCCTCACTATCCTCTGTGTCATCCTCATCATAATAGTGGTCTGCCTCAAGTTCAAAGTTGTCGGCCAGAATCATGTTAATCGCTGTAACCATTCGGTTCATGGTCAAAGGACGTCCCTTCCGGACACAACCAAGAAAATGATTTGTGCCAATGCCCTGTGTCTAGATTAGAGGAATGAAATGGGTTGTTAATTCGGCCCACCACAAAGGAGCAGAATCGAGCCCGCATTTTGGGGGCTTTGGAGTGAGGAGGAAAGACGGATAACACGACTCTCTGCACGTGTTTATGCTTCACAATAGGTTCGTGATGAGGCCATGCTTTTGAGAAGGCTTTGTGTAAATCTCGGTCGGTGTGCTTCTGGCGGTTAAACCCCATGACGAAAGAGAAATGGTCCTTGTCTTTGCAAACCCAGAAATTTTTTCCTCCAAGGCAAGCTGCGGTAACTCACGTGAAGATGACGTCCCAAACCGAAAAACCAGTAATTTCTGTTAATATTCTCCAGTCTCATGTGTTCCTTACCGCGATCACTTACGGAAGTTTAACGTGTGCGCTACCAGTGACGTGGGTAAAAACACATTTCAAGGAGGAGATCCAAGTTGTAGATAGTACCACAAATTTTGAGCGAGGAGAATTGCCAAGGTTCCCTGGAAGGAAAAGTGAAAACATTTCCAAAATTCACTTTCCTCTCCATCTTTGTCTTGATTCCTCCAACTTGTACTGTATCGTGTAGTGTTTCATGAGAGGGTGCCTCGTCTTTCGGCTATTAATACCACCAGTTCACCTTGGTGATGCACTTTATCATTTGAATAAAACAACACCTTATTTGCGACGAACCGCTGAATTTTCAGTCACTTGGAGGAGAGCCGATGGCGATGCAGCTGGCCGCAACGGCCAAGAGATCTTTCAACCGCAGTGCTTTATACTGGTCGCGAACTGGCTTGATCATTCTTTCTTGGTGGGTGGATTCATTTGCAACCGATGTTGACAACAGCACAGGGGATACATCATAGACAACATCGGGAGCTGGCTTTTGGATCCTCACACACATCGTACTATTGATGAAGCGAAACAATCAAAAACACCACCACCAAAGCAGAATTTTTAGAAGCAGAAGGATGTGAACCAAACATGAATGGCAGACCGAGATTTCAATCATCCGCATCACCCTATTTAATTGATGATGAGCAATAAACTTGCTGTCATGGCTATTTCAAACAGACAAAATCACGTCCTCAACGTTATTACTCTGGCTCAATAACTGCCAAAGCTTGTCACCTCACCTTGCTTTCCATCAACAACTTTCTTCAAGAATTTCAAGATTTTCAATGAGTAAAAATATATTATATTTAGCTTTAATCCGTCACAATGACAGGGGCGTACTCGTCCTCTGGGTCGAAATCCAAATGTCTCACAGAGAATTTCGGTCCAAATCTCTTTTCTAAATATCTCTGGAATTTTTTTGATCTGGATCTCATGTCCGCGCCAAGCGATTCATCGTCTGTGATCTCGACAAAACTCCTCAGCATTTGCGTCAGGAAATTATCTGCAGATATTGAATCTTCGAAAAAATCTCTCGGGACTTGTTTCAGCTGGAAATGCAGTACGGCTGCGAAATGTCAGTGAATTTTCGTGGAATTCTCGTGAAAATTACCGGAAAATTCGTAGAAAAATTTGGTGTCGGACTTGACTGCGCGGTCGCAGTGGCATAAAACATCGAGCAACCTCTTCCACTGCTCGAATGCGTCGTAGGATTGACCGACTAAAAATAGAACAAAGGAGAATTGTAGTTCTCCCAACATCGCGTATTCTTCATCATACCGTTTCCTCAAGCGCCTGTCACCGTTCAGTCTCATCTACAACGAGAAAAATCTGAAGTGATGGTTGTTTTTGAACAGAAGTAAAATAAATTCATGTCAAGATAATTTTATGTCCATTTCTCCCATAAAAATTAATTTTAATTAAGGAAATTCAATTTTTAAAGAGAGTTTTTAGTGCGAGATCATGGCATTTTTCACTTCACAACAAAACAATAATCTTGTGAGATTCAGAGGATCTCTCACTGTAATAGTTCGGTCTTATCGAAGTTGTTGATGGTGTTGATTCCGTTCAATTTTCCGAGCTCTTTCGATGTCGGGATTTTAGAAAATCTGAAAATGGTGATCTTTTCTAAATTTTTTTCGAATTTTCTAAATTTAAAATTAAATATTAAATTCTACCTGGGCTTATTCTGCGTCGGGTCCTCTTTGCTCTGCACGATATTCACCCGACTCGACTTCAACTGCTCCATCTGCTCACTCATCTTCTCCTCTAAATCTGGATCACTCGTGTCATAGATGGAGGACATCCTCTTAGAGGGCGATTCTAATTTCTGCAGCACGTGAGGCGTGATGTAGTGTGCTAAGGTGTTCCACTTTGCGGCGTCCGAAGGATATGGACCGAGGAATTGATCAAAGTTGTAGTTGCGAACACCTTGAACATATCTCTCCACCTTTTTGGGTCAAAAATTAAAATGGATATTAATGTGATGAATTTAGTTTGTATTGTTCCAATGGATTTTTCTCATGAATTTTAAACAATGTTTTTTGATTCTTTGACAAAGACAATATCAGTGTTATATACTTGCAAGATCAGATTGAATGAATCTAAAGATCTGCGAGAATATACCTTCACTAATCGAATACGAGTGATTAAATCAAATCATCATGTTGCATCACCCAATTTAAATCAACAACAAATAAGATGCAGAATCAAAAAAGCTGATTAAAAGAATGAACTCAAGTATTTACCTCGTCTGAATCCATCTCTGTATCTATAATATAATCTTCTGTCGCACTGTCCCATCTGATAAATCTCACCTGCGAAATTAGACATTGTTCTGATCGCAAGTAATTCAATGAACATACATCACCAGGTTTGAAAAGAAGAAACATGCTTGATCTCGGTGGCCCAATTCCTCCATACTTAGCACCAGCACTATTTAGATAAATCAGCACATCATCCCATTTTGCGATGAGAACGCAGACGTAACGATTACCTGTAGAAGATGTAATGAATCCCAGCAGGAATGAGCTTTATGCCTTTGAAATTAGGTCCTGAGGTGAACTCATACTCATCGATTCCAAATTCTGCGCCTTCTGGAGTGTCTAAACATAGTAAAGTGGCACTTCTTTTGACCTCTTCAGAGTCTGCAGAGATGAAGCTTCTGTCTGTCATCTTGTTGCAGAAGAAATTGTCTGGCAGGTTGCACTTCCTCAAAGTCACGTGACTAATCAGGATGTCGACTTTAGTCGACACTCGCAACATTGAGATCTTCATTTCATCACATCGCCCTATCGACATTCTTTCCCTATCCGTCCACAAACCGACCTCTTTATCTTCGGGTCAGTTCGGCTTTGGATCTCATTTTACAAATCAATTGTTTGGCTCATTCATCCCGAAGTTTGAAAGAGAAGACATGAGTAAAGATCAATCCGCGGGTCTGTGGGCTAGAGGATTAGGAAAGGGCAAAAAGTCTACTAAAAAAACAAAAGGGAAAGAAGATGTCCAAGCCACTAATTTATTCCTCTTTGATAACAGAAACAATCAACTTCCAGCGATCGTAAATGATTGTGTTGCTTATTTAGAGAATCACGGTGAGATCGTAGCTGCATGTATGGAATTACATTCTGACATTAATTACCAGCTCTGCAACATGAGGGCATTTTTCGTCTTTCAGGCGCAACGGCTGAGATGGAACGTCTCAAAGCACTGTACGTGAAGGGAGAGGTGGTCGATTTGGAGGCAACAGCCAAGAGTAATGATGATGTCTCTGGACTTCTAAAGTTGTACTTCAGACAGATGCCAGAAGCTCTACTCACCGCTGAGCTCTACGAGTGTTTTCTCGCCGCTATAGGTGCACCTCATTTGTGTTATATCATTTTTGATACCACTGCCACTTTTGTCACGTTTTTTAATACGAGAAGGTGTACCAGAGATAAAAGCACGTAATGCCTGTTTACACAAGGTAGAGATAGATCCATTCTGCCATCAAGAATAACAATACATCATAGGTTTTGGATCTGCTTCCTCCGGTGAACAGACTTATTCTCGGGAAATTGATGGGCCTTTTAAACAAAATACAAAAGCACTCTGCCGTCAACAAGATGACAGCCAACAACTTGGCCATTGTCTTTGCACCCACTCTATACAGGTAATTATTACAAGAAATATCGTGTAAAATGCAGAGAAAATAACCAGCCAAGGCCGAAAGAAGAGACGTATCAACTCGTGATGGAGGATGCCTCTCATGCCACCGATCTGATGGCGCTCATGATTACAGATTACGAAGAGCTCTTTGAGGTGATGTCTTACTTGTCTGCGGATATTTAATTGTCGTAGAAATAATTCCGTAAATAAAGGTGTCGCACTTGGCGGCAAAGCCGCACCCGAAGCATTTTTCAAGATATCTCACTTCCTGCAGCAAAAACAACCAGAACCTACAGTTGTCACAAATGACAAGGCCGCCTTGGAAGGTTTCAACAAAAAGGTGATATTCCTTTTTCTTGGAATGTTAAAGTGTTGTAGATCAAGACGGGGACTATTCGTATGGCCAAAAAATTTCTGGCTGAGGAAATTGCAAGCACGGAACAAGTACAAGAGGACCCCGACTCACTGCTACAAAACGATGACGCGTCGTCCCGTGAGGAAAGTAATGGCGAGGATTCTGTTTCCTCCATGTCATCAGTAACATCAAACCCTCCTCCATCTACAACGCCCCCCGTTGTACAACACTCCCCTCCCACCAGTACTAAATCCGCTGTCCCATCTTCCCTCTCCAATGCTTTTACACCTCCCCCCGAGTTCTCCTCCCTCCCTCCCCCCCCTTCGCGTATAGACGAAGAAGGACGCTACGGTGGTGTCAGACTGCGATCTGTCTCTGGCGCAAATACGGTGCCCGGATCCGTTCCGAGAACGAGTGTCTCGGCTTCTGTTGGTCCCAAACCTGTCATGGCGAGAGTGTCAATGATGCCAGACCCCATCAAACCCATGCAACCAAGAACTGACAGGGCACCTTCTGTCAGCGCAAAGTCAGATTCTTCGCCTCAAATAAATGCGCCATCTAGAAATAGATTGGAGAGCGTCGGCGCGAAGTAGGCGAATTTCACGTGAATTTCCACTGAATCTCTCAGGGCTTCCCAAGCGAATCCAAAGATCAACCTCAACGAGGTCAGACAAGTTCTAAACGTCAAACATGTACATCTGACACGTGTCAGGTATCACTACAGAAGACCCCGCCTAGGGTGTCGGCCCCCGTCCGGGCAGATAACACCTTACCGGGAAGGCCTTCGGTGCCACCAGCAAGGCCCCAAAAAGATAAAGACGATGTTTTGTCCGCAAAAGCGCTCGTCGACAAGCTCTTGGAAGGAAAGAACGTGTTTGTCATGAATTATCTGGACACACTGGAGGTGATTTTGGAGTTGTAGATGGGTTTGTAGATGGTGAAACTGAGTGTGGCAGGTGTCGAAGAGGAAAATGATTGTAGATGAGATGGCGAGTATATTACCGACATAAATAGGATTGAGATCGTCATCGTGGTACGACATGAGGCGAACAGGGGAAAATTCCATGTTCTATGATAAAAATATGATTTGGTCTTTTTCTATTTTTTTTATTTTTTCTGAATTAATTTTTCGAAAAGAGAATTTTTTAAACAAAAATTTGGCGATTTGCAGCATTTATTCAACTGTATAAATTCTATATAACGACTCTCTACAACTCCCATACCCCTCACTGCAACCAGTCATTACACGTTCTTTTGGCGCCAAAAAATCTCACCTTTCTGAGGTTGTCGAGCCTTGCCTGCAGGTCGTCTTCTGCAGTTTCTTGCTTTGCAGGGGCTGCTTGTTGTGGTGCGTCTGCGAGTTGAGATGAGAGACCGATGCCGATCTCGTCCAAAACTTGGTTGATCACCTCTTCGGTCTGATTGTTTTCAATTTTTGGCATGAAAAAATGGCGGAAATATCAGATATTCACCTCTTCCTCCTCTCCTTCTTCCTCGAAAACATCGTCCATGGTGTCACTCATCATTTCTTGTTTCATGTCTAACATCTCGTTCTGTTTCTCAAACTCCATCATAATTTTCTGCATTTGGGGAATATTCATGCGCTTGTTCATGGAGATCATAGCTTTTGTAACTCCTTTCATCGCGCTGTATTGATAAGATCGTGAAGATGACGTCAAATGAAGAGAAGGTCGTGCTCACTCTGCCATGGCATTTTGTGAAGCTACTGTTTGAATGCGAAGAGATACTGCTTGTAATTCAGTCCTCATTTTGTAAAATCTTGTGATATTGTTCCTTGTCCGCACAAGATCTTTGGCCATCACTTTAACTGCACCCTAATGAAATCAATACCGCTTGAATTATTCGATTCTAGCGAGTCAACTCACCATCTGTCCTTTCTTTGCAAGATTTTTCATCTCAATGACAATCTTTTTCTCTTGATTTTGAAGACCTGTACGCTCTCTGTCTATGTCGCGCATGGCTCTGTTGATGTTTCGTTGGTGTTCCCGAAGGATCTCTATATTTTGTTTAGATGGAAAAACTACACGATGAGAAAGTAACTTTGCTTCACCTTTGAGAGTCTTCTTCTTTCCGAATAAGAAAGCCATTCTGTCTGTTGATCGCTGAGGCCGAAGTTTAATGGCTTCATTCCCTCCACTTTACAACTCTCTTTCAGTGAATTCGTCACAAAAAGCGAATCTTTTTTTCAAGGATTCTCAACATTTACATTCATCTTTATTTGCAAAGAATTTTATTTGCTGTGTGTGGCCACTCGCAAAGAGCTTTGAGAGATTGAGGCGAGTTGTTTTCGTCTGGAAGGCGGGAAATTGATCCGTTCGAAATCCGAAAATTTTTTTCATCAGATCACCCAACCGACTCGGATGCATCCACACAGCGTCGGCTTCGAGGTATACTATACTCTTTCAACCTTTCATCTCCTTCTATACTTAAACACATTCTATCGAAGAAAGATAAATCAGAGATACTTCGAAAATCGACTAAGACCGATAAACCTTCCCTAATCTAGTCAGGGGCTCACGGATATCTTTCTAGCTTATTAGTCTACATCTATAGTCTCTACTGTAGGTTTCATCCGCTTTGTGAATCCACATAGCATATATACGATCCACATCTACGGTGTGATTCTTTTCCATTCATAATGCGCGAAGGCTGATGCTACATAGGCACGCCCCATCTTCCACGTTCATAGACGCTCTCTTGCATATCATACTTGATGGAGAAGATTTATTTCTCAGTTGAGGTTGTCCAATTAGACTGGGAGGTGACCAGTTTCTGAATCTCACAGGACCTACTCCCCATATCCAACTCAGTTTGGCCAAGTGAGGATGATTAATCGGATCATATCACTTGCCACATAGCTCACACTTCCAACACATGCTCAATTATAAGAGCGAAGAAGAACCGAGAAGGACGCTGAATATGGACAATTCTTGGGGTACATCTCCATCAAAGATCCTAATGATGATGACATGAACCCTTCCAGCTTGTTTCAAACAGTCTGAAACACCGATGATAAGTCTTTGGGCCCTCTGGAAGAAAGATAGCCCGAAGATGATGGGAGATGATGATCATGATCATGTTCTGTCACGTTGTAGACAAGCCAATCCGTCATGGTGTAACGGTAACATCCAGCGCTCTCACCGCTGAGCCCCGGGTTCGACTCCCGGTGACGGAATACTTTCATTTTTTGCCGTTTTCGTTTTGCTGCCTTCAGCATCAATCAAAATACTCAATTTTTACGGGCACAAGATTTTTCTGTCGTGATTTTCACCAAAAATACATGTACGTGCCATATATATGTTTGTTCCAGATGCACGCCGGATTTATTCGTCCGTAGAATGAGGGTCAAGATTCTCCTTGTATTTTGGTCCGTCTACAACGGTTATCACAAATCTACAACCCCCCGACATGGCGCAATTGGTAGCGCGGTAGACTGTAGTAGGTCAGCTGTCATCTATAGGTTCCTGGTTCGAGTCCGGGTGTTGGGACTTTTGTTATTTTTGCTGCCGAGGTGAGTAAAATCAAATCAATGTTGGGATCCATCTCTCATGGTGAATTAGCATCAAATTGAAAATTTTCACTCTTCTATTTTCTTCAAAGATTTCTGGTGCATTTCAAGAGTAGACCATTTTGGACCACAACACGGAACTTTCTTGACTTCATCAGCTAGAGTGGCTTAATGGAGGTACCACTTCATTTACCATTTGAACTTGGTTTCTATCGAAGAATACATAATGGTCGGCTCTCAGGTTTTCTCTTGCGAGTTTCTTTTATCGGTCCCGCTATATCTGATACCTCTGACATCAACATTTTCAATATATAGGTAATTCCCGTACCCAGAACTGCTCGATTAGCTCAGTTGGTTAGAGCACGGTGCTAATATTCAGCAATTGCTGCACTAATGGATAGTTACGCCGGGGTCGCAGGTTCGATCCCTGCATTGAGCACTCCCTTTTGCCTCTTGTTTGTCCAAATCACGGCTCTCTCAAATTGTTTTTACGCGTGAGGTGAGTCTTATCCCAAAATTTTTTTTGTCAAGCCCACCAGGGAGTTACGGGAAAAATATGTTGTAGATTGATCCTCTGGGGGTTTTGCAGCTGTCCACGTCATCTTTTAAATAAAATAAAAAAAGAAGCAAATGGCTCCTATGTGTAACTTGAATTTTGCAGATAAACTTGAAGGAAAAATATGCTGTTATGCTTTGGCTACTGTCTGAGTTGCATAAATCGTCACGAACCTGTTTCCTGGATTTTCGTTCATCTGGCAGAAATGCCGCAAATTGGTTCCACTTTAGTTTCAATCACTACAAAAGATTCCTTCTGAGGCAAATTCCTTCTATTGAAGAAACCTGCCTTCTATCGAAAGAAACTCCAGACTCTTTGTGACATTTCAGATGTTTAATAAGACGCCATTTTTGAAAATTGAATAAGATCTGGTGTCATTTTGAACTTGGGCAGTGCGCAAGCGGATAAATTTTCGTTCGAAGGGTCTTCTTCCGCTTTCCCAGGGGTGCTGCAAACGAGGCGGTGCCCGCATCCAAAGAAGGGGTTTTGCAGCTGTCCACGTCATCTTTTAAATAAAATAAAAAAAGAAGCAAATGGCTCCTATGTGTAACTTGAATTTTGCATATAAACTTGAAGGAAAAATATGCTGTTATGCTTTGGCTACTGTCTTAGTTGCATAAATCGTCACGAACCTGTTTCCTGGATTTTCGTTCATCTGGCAGAAATGCCGCAAATTGGTTCCACTTTAGTTTCAATCACTACAAAAGATTCCTTCTGAGGCAAATTCCTTCTATTGAAGAAACCTGCCTTCTATCGAAAGAAACTCCAGACCTCCCGGATAAGACGTCTTTGTGACATTTCAGATGTTTAATAAGAGACGCCATTTTTGAAAATTGAATAAGATCTGGTGTCATTTTGAAC
>MZNV01000499.1:0-27192 GCA_002081555.1 Protostelium mycophagum | reverse complement strand
ACGGGTTGTGTTGTGCAAAATCCAGAGGACCCTCTCAAGGCAAGCCGACACCAAAATGCAGAAAACTCGCAATCTGAGGGGCATTTTACCAGCATGTTGGCCACAAAGAGCTCTCATACCAATAATGCCTGTTCAAACCTTCCATCAACAATTCTGTCGCCGCGGTGCAGCGCTAGTGGAAGACTCTTTCTACAAAGCACGCCGCGGCGTCGGCTTGGATTAATACACAACAAGCATCAGAGGGGCGTCGCAACCTGTCGCCAATCTCAAACCTCTCCAGAGTCCGACAATGATCGTTTTGGTGACATAACGTGCGATGGACGTGGTGG
Organism: Protostelium mycophagum; assembly: GCA_002081555.1. Taxonomy (NCBI): domain Eukaryota; phylum Evosea; class Variosea; order Protosteliida; family Protosteliaceae; genus Protostelium; species Protostelium mycophagum. Next base: position 26,863 of record MZNV01000499.1, on the reverse strand, counting down.
ATATTTCTTTGTGTCACACGTCGCAAGGATTTTGTGTCACAGAACATTTCTTCTTGTCGAAAGTCCGAAGAAATCATGATAGACAATGTTCAGAAGCGACAAGACAATCTTTAATACAATTCTATTTCTCCTCGATGTAAGAAGAGCTATTGGATCCATGTTTAGAGGTCGGGCTCGTGACAGTTGGTGACTGTGATCCTCTATCCTTCTTCACCTTCTTAGAGTGTGCCATGTTGTGGATGAAGAAATTCAGCTGGGTTGCTTTCGTCCTCAGACTCTTAAAGATGAGCTCCTTGAAGTGGATCACTGCTTCATCATCGGTCAGGTCTAGACGTAAAGAGTCTCGTAGGTATTCGACATCTTCTGTGCTCTCAAGTTCGGGAATGCCACACGGAAGCATCTGTGGTGTGTCAATTTTTATGTCTCTTTCACGAGTTTTTTGTACACGTGGCGTTGTAGATCACAGAGTAGACTAAAAATAGAGCAGAAAAGATGACGTCTTCAGATGACGTCTTCCCAGGGAGGAGATTACGCACCATAGTGAGCAAGTTGATGAAGACGTGGGAGTGCTTTCTCAAGATGTTGAAAGCTTGGCAGCATAAATTGACAAACTCCCCGATCCTCTCGGATTTCTCCCAAGTCGTTTTTTTGGTGGGATCGATCACGTGAGCAAAGTCTTTTGTGAAGACGAATGGCGCTCTACAACTCGTCAAAAAAATTCGACATTTTAAATAAATTACCTGTCTCTGGAAACGCCGGCGAATTTCTCCCAATGGCCTAAAATTCTTCCAAAATCTGAAATTTTCAAAATCTTGATTTTATTTTTGATAATAATTTTTTAATTTATTAAAAGATCAATTTAATTAAATAATAATTAAGACATCACGTCATGATATCTGGTGCATGCCTCTAGATCTTTCACATTGTGTTGCGGCTTTGCCGCAAATCACAAATTCAACACGCTGCACACTGTCGGAACCAAAACCCTAAACCCCATACCTATATGTAACAGACAACCGTCCTCTCTAAGCATGATGTTCTCGTTGTGGCGGTCACCGATTCCGAGCACATAAGTAGCCACGCAATAACCTGCGAGAGACCTCGTGAAGTTGCTCACGCATTGTTCCAGCGTGTCTGTGTTATGTCAAAAACGTCAAGTGTCAAACATGTCAAGTGTAGATCGAAGATCTATGTGACATTTCTTTTTAATCACGGTTTTGGCGGCTGCAGCAGAGCTATCACATCGAGATATCATGTTGAGATATCACATCTGATTTCACAAAAAGATTTTCTTGCGAATTTTTTTCTTGCACAATTTTTTTCTGATTTTTAAACTTACATTCATTTGGATTTTTAACAGAGAGCCACTTGTATAAATAATTTTTTTTGAATGCTGCTGTGGCCCCTCCTTGCTCCTAATCTTATATAAATATTATATAAATATTTTAGAAATATTATTTAAATATTTTTTTTTATCTACGATTTTATTCCAACATTAAAAATGTTTACAATTTAATATTTTTTACAAATATTTATAAAGATGCGAAAATAAAATTAAAATGGATGAGGAAATTCACCATCTGGATGTCAAATATCGTTTTGCAATTCTTGACCACCTACACATATTTAATATTTCCCGCCAATATTTGAAGGACTAAACACCTCTACAAGACCTCTGCTTTCGCCTGTGGGTACGATCTTGTAATGCGTCATCTTTAAATCCAACCCGTGCTGCTGCCACATCTAAAGAACATAAAATTAAATGATATTGTTGAACAAAATCTAAAAATAGAAGCGATTTGAAATTTCTTCGACTTTTTCAATTGATAAATGGAAAAAAATATAAAATCAAAAAAAAAACATACACTGTCAAACATTTGGAATGCGTGGAGAATGAGTGCATCTTGCCTCAAATCGTCTCCGACTTTGTAAATCGCCTCGTATTCCGTCCCATCGACGCATTTCAATGTGACGAATAACGGTAACTGTGAGATTCAAATTTGAATTTCGGAAATGGCGGGTACCGTTTTGGACTCGAAGTAAGAGCATTTCTCGGTGACGATTTCGCTGAATTGCATAGTCGGATCGATTGGAAGAGAGTATCTCGTATTTTTCAATTATTTATATTTTGAAAAATAAAATTTGATATCTTTCGGAGAAAAGTTTAGAAAAAAATATTTTTTTGATTGAATTTTTTTCGTTTTGAAAATTTTTTAATAACAAGAAGGATGAAGAAGATTTTTTCACATGAAAATGAAGGAAATTCACCTGGCAGGATCTACATTTGGATCTATTGTCTCCATCGAATTGATAGATTTCCAGAAGATCATATCCCTCTCATTCGGTTTACAAGTCTGTGTTGCCAGGGCAACTTGACTCAGCTGTCCTTTAAATCGATTAGAAAATTTTACTCATTTTCATTAATATGTAAAATGTGAAATTTTTTATCTTTTTGTTATTTTCCACTGAGAAAAATCGTAGAAATGTTTGGATTTTAATTTTTTTGTGAAAATTTCGACTTGAAAATTCTACCTAAAAGTTCGTCTTGTCTCGTGAGTTGTTTCCGTAAATCAGAACCACACCCTAACAAGAAGGATTCTAATAATATCTGATATCTTTCCGTATGTGGTGGTTTGACCTCAGACTAGGACACGTCATCACGATTTTTTGAAGAAATTTGATAGAAATTTCGCCATCAAATTGTGAGATGCATTGTTTCTGGTATCTTCTTGCATCTGCAGCACTCCTTACCGCGAATGCACGGTAATTCACGTGCAATTAACGTGTTAGTCTTGGCCGCGTTGTCAAGTTTCGTTTCAAAATATTCGGCAAAGCCAAAATAAATTTATGACACAACAGCAGAGCCGTTTGACACGTTTCCCCGAAATTTCCTGAAATTCTCCATGATTATTTCGAGAAAATTCCCAGAAACTCACACGAAGATTCCAGAAGACGAGATGTGCGGTGCGCAAATCGGTCAGGGCTCGTCTTAAAAATAGTTTTGCGATGGGGTTATTGTGATAAGTGTCGTTTTTCAAAGCCTGAAAAAATCAAAAAAAAATTTATGTATTTATTTGCAATTTAGATATTATAATAAAATGCTCACTTGTACAAGTTGTGGTACAGATTCTTGGAAAGATTCTATCTCGATCTAAAAATAGATCAGTTTTTTTTCTGGATAATAAATAATTTTGAAAAAATAAATAAAAACCTTGAGTAGAATTTGACAAGCGAATTCCGCAATCCTTGGATCTGGATATTTTCCGTTTAATAATTCCAAGGCCTCTTGAGGGCCAGGTGTGGTCCACGTCTTCATCAATCTACAACGAGTCAGTTCTATTTTTAGTGTTTATACGTAATCGGTACGGTTTGATCTCATGATGAGACAGAAGTTCGAGATTTGTGAATCGAGGATCTACAACGGTGTAATTACCTCACTGCCTCAGCGGAAGCGTCACGGTCAGCCCATGAGAAAGACAACAAGAACTTTGGCAGAGCTCTCGGATTTTTCACGAGTGCAGATCTGTTCTCCCACAATAGTTCCTTCTCTTCCTTCAGCAATGGGGTGAGTGAATCTACAACGCTCAGTTTACTATTCTTGAAACACTTTGAAATTTTGGTGGTTAGAAATCACGGTAACCGTAAGCCGGCTGCTACTAATGCTCCTCAAGTGCCAAGCACGATTAAAATCGCGGTTATAACCGTGCGCCGGCTGCTAATCGGCAAAGATCATGGTGATGAAAGGCCCACAACTCGTTGTAGATGGACATATGAGGTTTTTATAAAATCACCTTTTTTGAGGATATTTTGAATTTGTGCGTTGTCTGCCTTTGGTGTTGATTTTACGGCCTTTTTGGGATCCGATTTATCCGAAAATTCGATTGGCTGGTTGCTGTAGTCTTCCATTCTTACACTCAAGCATAAATCCTCCAACTCGTTTACAGCAGTGGCTATTTTTGTCAATCATTTTTTCACACAAAATTTTTTTGTGAAAAGAAATTCCAGTGTCACAAACCAAAACTATATTTTTTTTCGCTCTCATCAACTCTTCAAACACTAAAATAATCTAGAAGAAATAATCCTTTACCGTTTGAGCTCAAAAACGGCTGGTCCGTCCACATATTTATGTTGAAGAGACCCTTCTTTAACATATTCGCTTGGTCAAATACGGGGAAAATCGACCAACCTAATAGTTCACTCTTGTTTAGATCGTATCCCTCCGCTTTGTTGATTCCGTGAATCATAAAACACATCTTGGTGCTCTGTACACGTCATGACATGTGTGATGTCATGACATCATGTCATTTTCATCATGGTGATGATGTTATGATGTCTTTGGGTGTTATCTCTTTGAAGTGCATCTTTCTGCTGATTTTTTGCGTTTTAGACATAACAAATACATTTGAATCTACCATTATACTCATCACCAATGAGAAAACAAAAATCTCCGAAGCCGCAGAACCATAATGACACATTCTCCACAAGAATACATCAAAATAAAATACACTCCAAAACCACATCTCGCGCTACCATTTCAATTCTTCTCAAAAAAACTCACCGCCGGTAACTGTCCCAGTGACAATCCCAAAGACAAACTCTGCTGCACCATCTCACAGCTCTTCGTATTCATAGGTGCAGACGTGACACGGTTACAAACGCGTTCTTCCCCACAGAGCAACTCCACGGATGTGACCGCAAAGTTGAAATTCTTAAACTCGGACTTGAAATCTTCGGAGAAAGTGATGCATAGTAGGCGAACCGCGAAGACTTGGGAAGCCACGGTGGGATGGTAAATGAACACACTATTCATTTTCTTCTCTGGGGGGCCCTGTTTTTTTTATTTTAATTATATTTTTAGTTTTTCGGATTTTTTTGATTTTTTTATATTTTTAGTTTTTCGGATTTTTTTTGTACTTGATTTAATTTTTCAGATTTTTTCGGATTTTTTTATATTTTCAAATTTTTTATTTTGATATTTTTTATTTTTCGGATTTTTTTTTCCGAGAATTAATTTGAGATTATTCCTGGAATTTTCGTGATCTTTGTGACTTCCACAAAGATTTGCAAAACTGGGAATAAAAAATGAAGAGATCCGTACGTCAGGTTCGGATTCGTGGTCCAAGTCTGATCTTTCAATACCGGCCGATGATTTCAATACCAACTCCATCTCTACAATTGGTGTCTCATTCGCTTTGGTCATCAAGATGTTTCCTTGCTCTGCACAACGTCAACCGTGTTTTTAGAAACTCTTTTTATGTTTAGGTTTTTTAAAATAATTTTAGCTCTGCAGACAATATTTATTTATTTTTCAAAGATTTTTTTGCAACATTTTTGTTGCTCCAAAATTTCAAAAACAAAAAATCTTCCAACTGTCAAAAAAAATGTGAAAATATAAAAAAATATAAATTTCACCTCCAATGCCATCTTGTGAACTTTCGAAATTCTTCTCGATGAGGGACTTGGTCGCCGACTGCCTGATTGTAGATACGATTGTAGTGCTCTGTTTTAATATGAATTCAGAGGTGTTCTCTGCGTACTCGTCTTTTCCCGCGAATTTCAAAATGTACAGTTTGGAGTCGAGTCTCTTAGTCTCTGGAGTTGAATTGAGAGCTTTTGTGATGATCTACAATTGTTATTTTTTTAAACTTTAAAGTTAAAATGTGAAAGAGAAAGTTATTCCCAAACTTTTTTTTGAAATTGCTAAAGATTCAAAAATTTGCAAAAAAAAATTCAAAAAATAAATCTAATAAAATTCTTCACTTGCGACGGAGTCTCATCTCCTTTCATATGGGCGACAAATGGAGCTCCATTGGGTAATGTTATTTTGAGTAGGAAATCGGGTAGTTTTATGTTCTTAGCCGTTGTCTTTGGGACCAACGCACATTTGTAGTACCACCTCGAAATGGTTTTCGCTATGAGATTTCAGAGAAAATTCGTGGGAAAGTAAGAAAATTATTTTGGAATATTCTGTGAAGATTCGAAGAAAATTGAATGAATCTTACAGGAGGAGGACCCCGAGACCTCCTTATAAATTTGAAGTCTCAATCTGTCTATGTTATTCATCAAATCATACATTTACAGTGTTGTAGATACAAAACACTCACTTGTACATGTCCTTGTGGAATTGGGCGACCTTATCATATTTCAATATGAGTAGAAAACAATATAATTATTCTACACCTCAGTTGATTGATTTTTTTATATTTTTCAATTTATACAAAAGAAGCACAGATGACATAGGATATTAAAAATCACCTCGTCGGATGTGCTCTGCAAAGACCAAGTCAATATTCTTCCGATTAAAAAGGACATGTTCCTCTCAATCTCGGCCTGTTTTGGGCCACGTAATTGTACACAGTTGAATCGTACTCTCGTGTCAGCTGCATACGTCATCACACGTCATCATCCAAATGAGTTGCACAAGAAAAATGATTCGGAAATTTGAAGTGTCTCAGTCCAAAATTCCCAACAAAATGATGTGAAAATGTAAAAAATCTACAAATAAAAATAAAAAATAAAATTACCTGGAGGGGCGGGTGTGTTTCGCCTCTCTCTCTTCGTGTTGTTCTTGTCTTAGTTAATAGGATAAATATAATCACAAAGTCTCACAGTATGGTCTGATTGAAAGTCCCAAGCCAAGGCCGTCACAGGAAAATATTATTTTTGAAACGAAATTTCGGCGGATTTTCTCGCAACTCTCAGAGAGTCGAAAAAATTCGAATCAACATCGAAATAGATATTGAAATATGGATGAGATATTCGTACGTCTACGAGATTCCAAATGGTGCTGGCATTTCTGTTTCCTTGAAGTGTCCTCTTCCTGCCCATTGTTCCTGGAACGATGTCTTTGTGGCCAGGGGCCGCCTGCATCTCTCATTTCCCGCCAAAAAAACTCACGAATTTTCCCGCCAAAACTACTTTTGAATCCGTGCGGGTGGAATCTTTTTTCAAAATTTTCCCGCCAAAAATGCGTTTCAAATTTCAAATACGGACCTCTCTGGGGGACAACGGGGCACTTCCTTGCACGCTCTCTCGCGTCTTGATGGCTTTCTCTTCTTCTTTTTGTCTTCTCTCGTAACCCCGAATCCATTCTACTCTCGTTTGGTTCTCGGAAATCGTTCTCAGAACAAAGTTGATGGTATCTGACTGGACTGTGGACTCCTCTGCGAAATTTCAGCGAAATCTCGTAGAAAAAATTTCGAAAAAGTTCTCGGTTGAGATTGTTTCATAAGATATTGTGAAGCACAGCCGCAGAACAAATAATATGAACAAAAGAAATGTCTGAAATGACGCTCACTTCGCATCAAGTTAGAGGCTCTCTGTAGCTTCTCTATTGCGGACATATATATCACTCTGGCTTCTGCATACTTCTCCTGCTTGTCCATATTCACGGCAGCCTTTGCAAGAGATAATCCTGTGTCTATTGCCTCTCTGTGGAAAATGAATAAAGTGGAAAAACTTTAAAGATTTTTTTGAGAGAAATTTTTTTACTTCCCGAGAGGAAATTTAAATGAGTGGAAAAAATTCAAGATTTTTTTGCGATTTTTTTTTACTTCTCAAAAATTCAAATTTTTTCACCAGGAAATACATATTTTTCATATTCTCTTCTCAAAAATTAAAATGGGATGTTCCCGCCAAAATTCTCGATAACAAAAATGATAAATGACGATCTACAACGAGAAATCTCACTCCCAAGGGGTCTTCGCGGTCTGGCTGAGTGTCGGTGACAACACTGATTTTCTATCGGGAATATTAGCCTTGGAAAATATGGCGCTCTCCCTCTTTCGTCCTTTTTTCAGTGCGTTTTCCCTTGATAATCTGGGGGACTCTTCGGGTGACTTGGCGTTGGGTCTAGCAGGCACAGGTCTGCAGAAAATTGAATAAAAACATTTAAATCTTGGAAATGGTGAAATATTAAAAAAATTAAAAAATTTTCAAAAATGAACTCACGGAGGTTCTTCCGTTCCTGAGGAGGAAGATGACTTTACCAGACTCATTATCTTATCAATACCTACACGTCATCATTATGATATCATGTTATAGAATTGAGATCGTGAAATCTTCAAGATACTGACCAGAAAATGTCTTCTTCTTTTCGCTGTCACTGCTCTGTGACAATTGCACAACTCTCTTGTCTTTCAACTTTTGTTTTTCCTACTTTCTTCAATCTCAAAATAATTTCATTTTCCACAATTTTTTGTGATTTTTTTGACTTGAAATTTCCCACTTTTTCTTCTTTTTCTTTTTCCTTCAATTTGGCCTCTTTTTCTTTCTCTTTCGCTTCCGATTTGGCCTCTTTTTCTTTTTTTTCTCTCTCTTTTTCCTTCTCTTTTTCCTTTTCCTTTTCCCTCTGTTCCTTTTCCTTTTGTTCTTTTTCTTTTTCTTTCTCTTTTTCTCGAAGTTTTTCTTCTTTTTCTCTCTCTTTTTCTCTTAATTTCGCTTCTTTTTCTTTCTCTTTTTCTTCTTTGTCGTCTTTTAGATTTGGACTGTCCTGTTATGATGTCATAAACATTATCTGCATGTCGATTATGATATCATGACCCAGTATCTGTATAGAGAAATATGATATCCTTGTTTTCTGTGGTAAAGGATGTTCGTGAGGACAGATTAAGATATCGTCATTTGTTATATGATATCTTAATTGTATGTATGGCAGAGTACAGAACAAAAATAAAGTTAGTGACATCAGATCAAAGACATCATGTCTCTGAAGATGATTACTACCTTTGGTGAAGAGATTTTCGGGCTTGTTGCATTCACTTGTAAAGTGGTCGGCTTAGAGGGTACGACGGGTGGTGATGTAGTTGTAGGTGATCTCAGCACGGGAGACTTGGTTGGAGGTGGAGGTGCTGGTTTTGTCTGTGTCTGAACTCGTTGTGGAGGTGGCGACATGGCTCTAGCGGCGGCCGGTTTGTTGAAGGAAGGACGTGCTGCTGCATTTCCCGCTGCCATGATTCAGTTTCTTTGTGAAGAGGTTTGATCAATCTTTCTTGCAATACAACCCAAAGAAGTAGAAGGTGCGGGATCATTTCATTTGGAGATGATAAAGACAAGGATGATCTCGATAACATGAGGGTTTACGTAGGTTTTTGAAAAAGTTCCTCGCGTCGGAGGCAGAAGGGGTGTCCGACATGGCTGAGTGTTATTCTCTGTCCGTCCACCAAGAATATCTGCTGGTCATCAAAATCCGCAGTCGTCACTTTCATTTAACAGGCGAAATTATATCATTAATGGTATCATTCATGATAGGACGGAATTTCTGGCGTGATCCATAAACCATGATGGCATTAGGTGAAGGATGGTGCTCACCTCAGTCCCGATTCAAGTCACAAGATGATCTCGTCTCTTTGTTGTCTCGCAACAGTTCAAACTATCTTCGTCCTTCAAGACGACTTATTCGTGATAGAGGTGAGCTTCCTTATGGTGTTTCCCGATCTGTCGGTCTTGTGCTCCTCCCAAAATATTGAAAATATCTAATCATCTCTACAACTTGCCACTTTGTAATTCCCCCAACATGCCAAACATCATCATTCGCCCTTTCTTGAGACTCAAGACATCATCTTCGACACCCTTTAGAAGCTGCGTTCATTCGTTTCAAAACAGCCGAATTCAAATACAACAGAGAAACATGAGCAGAGAAGTGATCCACACAAAGAACGCCCCCGCCGCTGTAGCTGCATACAGGTAGGTGTAGAGAATCCTGCAAAGCTCTCTGAAAGGATCATAGCCAAGCCATCAAGGCTAACGGTTTCATTTTCGTCAGCGGTCAACTTGGGCTCATCCCTGAGGTACGTGATTATAGAATACAAAGAGGTGATCGGAAATAGACTGGCGAATTTATCTCCAACAATGTGGAAGAACAGGCCGATCAGGTGTGTATATACACCAAATCTTCCGTGACGTATTCATTGTTGATCTGATGTTCATTCTTAGGTTCTCAAGAATCTCAAGGCGATCTTAGAAGCCGCTGGCTCCTCTTTGGAGAAGGTAAAATGAATGATGAATGATCCGTCGATGTATGTTCCTGACTCTTTAGGTTGTGAAGGCCACAGTTCTCCTCAGCGACATTGCCAACTTCAACGCCGTTAACTCTGTTTACGTCAAGTGTGAGTCATCGTTTTCCTTTCAATCAAAGGGATGTACAAATGTTTTTATATAAAAACGAACTTAGAGACATGATTAAACACGATTGCTCTTCTGATTACGTTCAGACTTCCACACTGACCCACCAGCACGTGCTGCCTACGCTGTTGCCCACCTCCCAAAATCTGCCTTGGTTGAGATCGAGGCCATCGCTCTCGCTTAATGTCTTTCCATTTGCGATGATAAATGCAAATTAATTGTCATTTTATGTGCATCAATGAGGATGGATTGAGACTCGTTTGATTTACCTTCATGTATATAGATATCTAATGCCTGCTGAATGACAACTGAGGTATCATATGCGGTTGTAAATGCAGTGGTGGATGTCTTTGGTGAGGTGTTTCACGATAAAGAAGACCCAGCTCTTCTGCAGCTCCTCTTCAGTGGAAGGAGAATGACTTGTTTTTTTAATTTTTTATATTTTATTGGTAAGAAGTACAACTCATCTCCGACCATACCAATCAGCTTGATGAGAGTGTTCCATCTGATTGTAGCAGCCCGGATAAATCATCTGGACACATGCCCTCTTTATACATATTATTTGCTGTGCTCACTGCCACAGGCTGAATGAGCTTCTCTTTCAGGGCATCACATCTACAAGAGCTTTGTGACAATTTAAACGGATTTATTTCTTGGCTTTAAGCCAGTTGAAATACCTTGTACAAAAAACCTTAACAATTTCATGTTGGTTCTAAGTCTCTGGTATAATTGAATTGCAGTAGATTGCCGTAATAAGTCTCAAACCGGATTTTCTGTGAATTTTATTTTCTCAGAATTAAATTTTCGAATTATTTGTGAAGATTTTTCATGTTGTGTTTTCTGCCAATTTACAAAAGATTTCCCGCCAGATTTTTATTTCAAAATAAAGAGAACGCACCTTCCAGTCAACGTCTGAGCCCCAAGATATCTCCCTCTGTGCTTGCACATAAGCTCTGCTTTTCGGTCGGAATTGCCCTTGTGCCAGCATATGTGAATAAATACGCATGCATTCATCCATGCCTTGGTGGTCTTGAAATAAACGTCTCAATGACGCGTCATCTCTGTCTTGTGCGGGCAGAAAGGTGAGGAGAAAATCTTTCTCTTCTTCATTTAGAGTGCAGAAGGTCTCATAAGAAAGTATATCCTGAAGGAGTCAATAAGGGTGATGGACATCTAGGTTTGTTTTTGTCTGTACACCATGCTTGGAAAATGCATCTTTTGATGTTGCAACAAAATCGAAAGAGAGACGATGGTGCAACGTGTACAATTTGTGGGAGCATCAATGATGACAATAGGATACATTGTTGATGGAAGTACGCTCGCATTTTTTCACAACGGAAACAACATCACCTTTAATATGAAGTGATCCGTGAGAGGTGACCACTCCTTCACAAATATGTCTGACTTCTTCAATTTACTGTCAGCATTAATCTCTTGATGATTTATGTGTTATAGGTATAGCATTGACGGCTTACCTTGCGTCCAATTTTTGTGGATCTCTGGTTCTAATGTACCGCAGCAGTGTATCTTTCGTGCTCAAAATCTGGGGCGACGCGGTTCCAGTTTCAAGAATATCTGAAAACCTCTCACTGTCTAAAGGCATCTGTCGATCTGTAAATTTCGCAGCACAATCGGTGTCGATGATAAGGTGCAGGAAATATTGTTGTTTTGGTTCCCACATTGGGATCTTAAACGAGTGTAAAAATGTCACACTACAACTTTGTCGCGTGAACTAACGCGTTTTCTTCGTGTGTTTCGTTGTGTTTCTACGACAAAACAAACCAAAACCATCCTCTTCCGCCTTCTTCAGTTCTTCATCAGCATCGAAATGGCAAGATCGAAACAGATACAGAAGTATGACTTCAATCTATTGGGTTTAGATGTCGTTCAGACCGTCTTGAGGTTTTTGCCTTTTGAGGATCTTCATTCTGCTCGTCTTGTATGTAAAGTATGGTGGAGATTGGTGAGCCACATCACTTTTTGAGGCTTGAAACTCATCATCTTTAGGTTGGCGAGTTCTATGCACCAGATAAAGAAATAGATGGACAGCTGCCAATCCGTATGGCCATCCGTGACAACAACTTGAAATGGATGAAAGAACTCTTGAAAAGCAAGAGGGTCATAGTGGATGGTAAGAATACGCACCTCCTCTCTGGTTGATGTATATCTTAGATGTTGCATTATCCAGATCTGTATATTGTGCGAGACTCCGCGACCAAATCTTGGCGAGATATGAAGGACAATGGTCTCCCGAGCTCACGACAAAATTTTTGTCTGTAGGGCGGTCGATCCATTGGAGAAAAGGGCTAAAGATGGCCTTAGATAATGGAGACCGCACCGCCATCATCGATTCATTCGTTTTAATGGTCAAAGATCAATGGAATGATCAGATCAAGTTGTATCTAAAATGCAAGGTACAAAAGTTTGTTGATGTGATCTGTTGTCCAAACCAGAATCGTTTTACATTTTCTAAGTGCTTCAGACTCTGCAACGCATTGAGCACGTGGAATACTCAAAACTGGAGAAGCATCTCGCTCATCACAGATCCCTCCACAAGACCATCAGGAAGAGGTGCCGTTTTGACACTCCAGACACACAGATCCGTGGGTGCTAGAGGACAATTTTCATGGCAACAATCACTGTCACATATGTACATAAAGTATAAATAAAACAGAAAAGTAGATCATATTACCCTGTAAATTTGGATAGTTTTCCATATGAAAAAGATGTACAAATGCGTGTCCGCCAGGTAATATCATTGATAAAGCTGCGGCACAGCCGCAGCCACCAAAAATATTAAAAAAATCCAAAAATTGTTTTTTATCTTCTGGGTTTCCTTGACAACCAGATGAACAGGACCACCAAAAAGATGTTAAATATCCAATAAGCCGTGAAGATTCCAAAGTCCCTCCATCTGTAATCTGCAGACCACGGGATCGTGTTGTAGAAATCCTCTCCCTTGTTGTATAGACAGTAACCGCAGTTGGAGGTGGCGTCAGGGTTGTCGATGTAGCCTGTGGCTGATTGCATAAAGGCGGCGGCGTATTCGCCGCAGGTGGAGTTGCTTGGAGGCTGGAAGACTTGCAAATCTTCTTGTGTGCAGTGTACCCTTGTCTCGACAAGAACGTCTGTCACAATTCCTTCCAAGAAATACCTAACAAAATTAGTTTTTCTGCACTTCCATATTTTTTTGCAAAGAAATTCAATAATAATAAAATAATACCTCAGCGGATCTAGCGGGTACATCCATGACCTCCAAAAGTATGGCATGTTGGCAGGTGGCTGCAGCACTCCACAGAATAAGAATAAGAAGACGATGACAAGCGGCAGCAGCAGCATAGCCATGAAGATGTTGGGTGTGACGGCGGCAATGGCCTGTCCAAAAGCCACACAGTAAAACAAAAACAGTGTGTACAAGATCCAATAATAGAACCCGTTGTAGGCCGTGCTGTCGAGACCTGCAGACCAGTAGCTGCAGACCATCGCGAGGGCCCCTGCAAGTACGAGATAAGGAAGCTCCACCAGCACCATGCTGAGAGCAAATGGAAGCCACGAATAAAACTTGGATGCGTAGTCCCTGCGGAAATATTCACGCTGCATAAATAGAGAGGGCATGGCTCCAAAGATCAACATGATTCCGAGCACGACGGACTGAAAGACACAGAGGATACGGGACTGGAGGTCGCTGGAGGAGTTTTGAAGATCCCAGTAAGAGAACCCGTTGATCAATCCGATGAAAACGGCCTGGCCGAGTCTTCCAACACTATAAAGGGTCAGAGATGTTTTTGAATGGTTTGATTTTTGTTTTCAATCACGTCAGTGACATGTCACTTGTCAAAATGTCAGAAATGACGTACTTGTAGTAAGGATCTCTCCAGTAGACCAGATTCAATCTCTTGTACACCTGCCAGAATTGGTACAGCTGTCCAGTCGCGAATTCCGTGGGTTCCTTCTCCTCTTTGGAGTCATCCTTCTGCTCCAACATCTGCTGGATCTCCTTCTGGACCGCAATCTTCTCTGGAGAATTCTTCCAGATCTGGGCCCAGTCCTTGTCAGTGTGGCCGTGGACTCCAGCTCCAATCGCTTCGAGCATGTACTCGGCGGGGTTCTCCTCCTCGGTACAGTCACGGATACCGTTCTGCAGAACGGTCAGGTCAAAATCTCCGGGAAATTTCGGGTTGAATTTCTTCTCACCTTGGTGAAATATCCGATCATTGTAGATGAGTGTTTTCCGATGTCACCGAAATAGACCGTTTTCCCGCCCTTTGCCAAGAGGAGTAACCTGTCAAAGTGCTCGAATAACACAGATGAAGGCTGATGGATGGTGCAGACGAGTGGCATTCCGGCGTCAGCAAGTTTACGGATAAACTTGATGATGTTATAAGAGGACTGTGCGTCAAGTCCGGATGTGGGCTCGTCTAAAAACAGAATGTGTGGAATAGCCACCAGTTCCATTCCAATAGTCAATCTCTTTCTCTCCTGAAGAATTTTCAGTGAATTTTTCGAGATTTTCCCGCCATTTCTGAATTTCAAAATCTGAAAACGAACCTCAACGGAGATACCGACACCAGAGTCAAGAGTTCCGATAAGTGCCTCTCCCATATGCTGCATCTCCATCATAGTCAAGATGCTCTCCACATAAGCCAACTTTTGCTCTTCGGGGACCTCCTGGCCTTGGCGTAATCTTGCAGAGAACTGCAAGGCTTCGCGCACGGTAAGACCGGGGTTATGGACATCCATCTGCTCAACATAACCAGTGATACGCTCAAAATCAATCTGTAGATGGTCAATATTTGTTTTAAAAAGTATTTCGGAAATTTATTTACAGACTACAACGAGGATGAAATTTACCTGGAGTGGCTTTCCGTTCAGAGACATGGTGCCCGTCACCGTTCCCGTGGTTTTGCGTTTAGCGAGCACGTCTAATAACGTGGTCTTACCGGCACCAGATGAGCCCATGAGGGCAGTCATCTGTCCTGGCTTGATCCAACCTTCGACGTCCTCTAAAAGAAGCCTGGTACCCTCTTTGACTGGAACTGTGTATCGCACCTCATTCCACATGAAGCATCCTCCACTCTATATTTTATTCAATTTATATATTTTGTAAATTTGAAAAAAAAATTGAAATTTGGAAAAAATTTCAGATTTGAATGAATATTTGAAATTTGCAAAATAATTACCAAACTCAGAGAAGATGACATGGACTCGGTGGCCGCTTGAACAGCCTGTTGCTGTGCCTTTTCGGCTTCTTGAGTGTTATTCTTTGGAGCTTTTCCTCTCTTATAGACCTTGTGGGTGTAACCACCACCGGTGAAATCAATGTACTCCATGGCAACCATGTTGATGATCGTGAACAAAATCCAGAATAAAAATACGGCAATGACGTCTATCGCTTGGTCGCTGACATTAAACTCGTAGACCTAAAGACATGAGAAAGACATCACATCGTGATGTCTTCATTCTTCCTGCCTAGTGGAAGCCACAGACACAAAACGCACAAAAAATTTTTTTACCTTGGATAGATAGGCACGTCCGGCCACAAAAGTTTCTCCGGGGAGACCACCAGGCATGACACAGACTTGCAATGTGGGATCCGTGTACGCGGGACCGGCAGGGACAAGACCTCCGTTAGTACAGTCAAAGTTTAGATACTTCATCTCGTTGGAGAACAAGGCTTTGAATGCGTAAGAGAATACGTTGATCCAGTAGATCCAGCTCAACTGTCAAAAATGTCAATCTACGACCTGATTTTTCATTTTATCATTGTGAAGATTTGATTCATTTGAATTTTAAATCTTACCCATGGGTGCATCTTGGGTCTTGGGATGAGGTACCCAGAATAACAGATCATCAAGATGATGAGCGCCGACATGATCTGTATTCTTCAATCTATATATAGAGATAAGAAAAAAAAACGGAAGAGAATCCCACCTGTTGCGCCGCGTACATAGACGGTGACGTGTTTCCAAAAACACGGAAGAAGTTGGTCATCGCCATGGCAGAGATAAAGAGTGTAAACAGATGCACAAAGAATTGGCCCGCTGTTGCAGCGAGTCCCCACATCCAGTACGTGATGAGGGTAAACAACACCACTTGCAGCATGCGTACGGGGATGTCAGAAATGACTTGTGCCATATGCAATGCGGCAGGGTGGTACATCGCATAAGATTTGTGTTTGTGCAGGGTAGTTCTGCCGAAGAAACTGGCTGGCAACTCGGCTTGTGAAGTCTGGTGACGTGTCAGAAAATTCTCGGATAAATACGGGAAAATTCGGAGAAATTTACTCACGAAAGCATTGAACAGAACAGAAGCAAAGAGGGCACCACCTCTGGAGAATCCTCCAGATGTGTCTACTGCTAATTTGAAGAAGACAGAACCGTAAATGAGAGCTTGTGCTATGACGGAGAAATATCTTGTAAATAATCCGAATTTGTCCATCCAAATGATTTGTAATTGTCTGATGGTCAAGGCGACGACCTGTTGTAGACGGTCAGTTCGGGCACAATCTTTTGGGCCTCAAAAAAATCTACGGACCTGCTCCACGAACGAGACGGTGTAGGGAGATGACTTTCTGGCTCCCCTTGCCTTTTGGGCTTTGATCTCTTGTCTAAATTCTTCGGAAGGTTTGTCATTCTTGATGCTCTCCTCAAAATCGGATTGTTCTTGCAGCATGCGTTTGTATTGTGGAGAATTGACCCACTTTTCTTCGAATTCAAAAGAAGTTGTGGGGGCGGTGCTCTCGAACCCAGGGCGGATCTTGCGCTCCTGGAAATTCGTAACTCCGGTCAAAAAGTCTGGTGTGGATTTTCTGGGAAATTTCAGTGACATCACGGTGAGATGTCGTGGAAACAGACCTCAGCTCGCACTCGAAGCCTAAATCTATAAAGTACTGCTTGGCCTCATCTATCGGGCCGAAATAGATCACTCTTCCCTTCTCCATGATCATGACCTGTCAAAACTGTCAGAAACGTCAGATCTGACACTTTATGTCACCTTGTCGAATTGTTTGTAGATGCTCTCGGAAGCTTGGTAGAAGGATGCGATGGTCGTCTTCTTCATCGTGTCGGTCATCACTCGCAGCGCTTTCGCATAATCAAGGGCAGATGCGGCGTCCAGACCTCTTGTAGAACAATCCCAGCAGCAGACGGCGGGTGACCCAGTCATAGCCTCTATAATCGTCATTCTCTTGCGCTCACCACCAGAAAGTCCTCGAAGGAACTCGTTTCCGACAAACTGTCAGTGTCAAAACGTCATTTTTGACAGGTCACGTGACTCACTGTGTCGACTTGTTTGGTCATGCCAAACATGGATGTGAGGAGGTCAAACATCTTGTGCCTGAAATCCGTGCGAGATTCTTCGGGTAATCTGTTGCCTGGCGTCTTGGTCTTGAGAGCAAAGTTGAGTGTTTGTCTATATGTCAAAATGGGAATATGACTGTCTTCTTCTGGAGTGTAAACTGCTTCTCCAACAAATCTGCGGAAATCTGCCGATGGGATCCCGGCATAAGTAACGTCACCGTCGATGGAGACGTATCCTTTGCGGTGGTTCGCCATCAACCGCAAGAGCGTGGAGCATCCTGACAACATTCAATAAAATACACGAATACGGCGCATCTTCTGGCCGCCCAAACCTGAAATAAACATTCACCTGATCCGGGTCTTCCAAGTACAAGAAGCATCTCTCCATCTTTGCAGAAGGTGTTCACATCGTGTAAGATGTCAAAAGTGAGGTCGTCCCTCTGGGTCCTCTTGATCCAGTATAGTGGGTTGAATAAGTTGGCTATTAAAAGTCAGGCTGGATTTCTGGTCACGTGATATGTTGTGGCGCACAGCGCCACACAGACTATGACTTGTGGACTCTGTCCATTGCTGGTGCATTGTTTGTGTCGCTGTGATGAATTCCTACCTATGGCGAGGAATGGTGTAGCGAGATCTTGCAAGATACTGGCAGATGCAGCTGCACAAGAGTCAGTTAGAGAACATCAAGATCAAATGATGGTCACCTTGCCCCACTACGGTCAGATTGCGAACAGAGACACCAACACGCTTCAGTTTTCCTCCATTTGCAGAAGCACTCCGAACAGAGTTCTCGAAATATTCTCTCAAGTTGAATTCTTCTTTCAACTCGGCCTTTTCAGCGTCTACATCAGGCTTTGTCTTTCTGAAATCATGGATCAATAATGATGTTGTGAGAAGAAACACTTACTCGTATTCCACGGCCTCTTGTATAACTGCCTTCTCAGCGGCATTAAAATTGGCAACGCTGATAGCAACGTCTATTGGCTCTTCTTTGTGTACATCATCTTCTGATGTAACAACTTTAGGTGTTAGATCGACTGTGACCAGCTCGAAGTCACTCTTGGCTCCTTCCATCTGCTGGTCTATTTAAAAATGTGTCTTCTCTGCCAGAAAGCTGTTTCTCCTAATCGCCGACGAAACACGATTCCGTTGTCCAACAATCGGAACTTCATTGTTACCGAAAACTTGATGCGTTAAGAAACGAGTAGTTTCTCGGTGATATGTACGGCGGAAATTCGGAGGTTCAATCGGCTATTTCCGAAGACGGAAAAAACCCGAAGAAAAAACTCCCCGAAGACATCGCCGAAGATGGCATCACTGGGGCTTGGCTCATCGATATTGATGAAAATAAACAGGTAAAGAGGTTGTTGAACTCGAAGGATTTCATCAGACTACTTCTTAATCAACATCTTTGATTCAAGTACGGCAGCAACAACATCACTCGGCCTTAGCTCGTCAAAAAAGAAGCCAAAAGGTTAAATAGATTTTTTAAAATCTCACTTCTTTAATCATCATCTTCATCGAGGAGCTGGAATGGTTCGTCTTCGTTTTCATCGAGGCCGTAGAGGTCTTCCTCTGCTCTCTGTGCTAATAGATCCGCCATCTCTTCGTCTTCATCTGCTTCTTCCAGATCACATTCCCATTCCAATAATCCTTGATTGGATTCAGCAGGCTCGATCTCTGTGACCTCTTCTGCAGGAGCGTCATCCTTCTTCTTCTTTGGCTTCCTTTCTTTCCTGATCATGTTGAGTCCATGATGATTAGAAGTCCAGCAGCAACATGCACGTTGCTGCTTCTACAGATAGATGTACACAAAAAGTTGTTCTGCAAGTAACAGACTCGTTTTTGGTCAGGCGCTTCACCGTCTCAAATTTGAATTCAAATTTGGCGGGAAAATTTGGCGCGAAATTTCGGCTCACTTTGATGAGAGAGACTTCATCCGCTCCGACATCCTCTCTGTCCTCATCACTTGTTCCTCTGCCTCCTCTAATACTTCCTCCGGAAGATCATCGAATTCACCCTTCAACATGCGGTCTAATTTGTTCTTCATCAGGCGCCTGATGTGGATTAAGGCGTGTTTACTGAGCCAACCGGTCTTGTCCTGTCATCACATCAATCATCTGATTGCATTTTTGATGATGAGAAGCCATGTTTTTTTGTTGGATTTTTCAAGGTTTGGCTCATTTGTCCGCAAAGATACATCTTCCTGATGTTCTTTAACATTCTTTAATGGAATTTGCGGCAGAGCCGCAACAAGTGATCTGATGTAACTCCATTCAGAGGTACTTTTCTGCAGTTATTGCAAAGAACCCATTCACTGAATGTTTCTCGTGCATGTTTTGGTGATTTGCCAGTATACTTTGGCACAGCCGAATCAAAGTGTCCTTCATCCTACTGTTACTGTTTTGTGTACATTTTTCATGTTGCGGCAGAACCGGACTTTTACAAAAAAACGACATCACTCACGTCGAATTCTTCTTTGGTGTGGTTGGTGATGAACGCTTGTATCGTCTTATCCTCTAAATCACACATTTGGTATCTGGTCTGCTGTCGTTCTGGTGGACACAGGAACTTATATATCTGTCCATCATCTGCTTCGTCATCATCGGCAATCTGATCATGATTCAATGTCATGTTATATGATCGATCATGTCATGTATCATGTGATGAAGATATTGCATGAATTATTGCGGTTGTCCCTCAATGCACAGCCTTGTCTATATAGTCAGTAGTACTGCAAGGCACAGAAATACCAAGTTGGGACAAAATCACATTCGAAATTCGAAAAAAAAGATTCGGCGGGAAAAGATCCACCTCGAGTTCTTCCTGCCCGGCAGCCAGCTTGGTCGGGTCAATATTCCTTCCATCCGCAGTCTTCCTTCTGCGCCTCGTCTTTCCCACCGCGTTATTATTCTTGCTGCCCATAGCTTGTGAGGCGTTCACTCTGAGATCGATCATCTGTAACGGTATTGATTCTTTTGTGGTCGCGGGGTTAAACCCGAAGCGGATCCAGCTGCGACCGAAAGGGCCGGACACGCAATAGTAACAGATGAGAGGTAGTACGCTGTCAGATTCAGTGGTGATCTCCACAGGTCAAGATGTAGATGTGGATGTGTGGTTTTACATAGTGCAGATCTGACTGATCAAGAATAATTCTCCATGCTGCAGCAATATGAAAAATCGATTTTAAATGTTTTTAAATTTTTTAATAGTTTGTTGTGGATTACTGCAATATGGGAATTTCACAATAAAATCCAGTGATCAAAATATATATTTGAAATGAAAACCTCACTATCTCAGGTTGAATTTGTCTTGTTTTGTGAGTGAGATATTCGCCTGCAGCGCCAGTAACGTCCATATGGGCCTGTTTGCATACAATTTCCTCACACTCTCTTCAAGTTCTGGATATTTTCCCAAATATTGCAAACAAGTAGGTGTCGGTGAGGAGGGCACTGCCATCATTCATCAGGATCATGATCACGTCATCGAAATCAACGAAAAAAACTTTAAAGACATGAAAAAATGTAAATAAAATAATTAATTAATAAAAAGATGATTTCAAAGAGGGTAAATACCTGGAAGTGTGAAATCAGCGACATATTGAATGATATCTCTTCTATCCTGCGTAGAAGTCAGATATCCATTGAGATGGACCATCTATATACCTTTGGATGCAATGGTGGTGGTTTGTTCTCTTTATTTGTTGAAGTGGAATTGTCTTGGTAACTGTGAAATCATTAGGACGTACATTAAAGTTGATCTACTGACTAATAAGGTAGTGGTCTGTCTATCGTCGAGAAAATTGGTGGCGGTAGATGTAAACCCTCTTGTTCATCATATATGGCGCTCAGATCGCCTCCTAAAGGAGGTCAAGTGACAAAATGGATGTTTCTTACCAATGAGCAGTTGCTTCTTGAGATCTTGCTTTGAACCACCCCCTTCAGAAGGGGCCAGATATTGAAAATCAGCCATTCCCACGAATCGATGTGTCTCGCGTATCATCCCCTTCACTTCCACTTTCCAATCGCCTTCATCAGAATCACTCGCTTTCCTTTTCCTCGAAACTCTCAACAATAGATTGTTCGTCTTTCTTCTGTCCGAGAAGATGGGATGACAGAAGGCATCTGATGGTCTGAAATGTAAGTTGAGAAGTCCGTCTGGTTGATGTAGAGAATGGGAAAGCTGACGAGCACCACCAAGTGTCTCTATGGCTTGATCTGTATCCTTGACAAAACCAGGATATTCGATCAGTGTTAGATTTCGTTTCGTCTCTGGAATGGACGAGAGTTCGCCTTCCAATGTGATCTCATTCATCGCTATGATCATTTTGTTTTGTGAATAATAGTTACGTACGACGTCTTGCCGAATGTCTTCAAACCAATTCACGACACAATCCATCACGAGGAACCAAAGAGGGAGACGTTAAAATATAACTCTATAGAGTTCTCTTCTTCCTTTTCTCTTATTTTTATACATGATGAATATTAGTATGTGGGCTCCTGGCTCTGTCCAGCAGATGAATTCTTCGAATTATAGCGGTTCTTCAGAGAGCTGCCTCATTTGTTCGAAGCCATGCTCTTCTGAGAAAATCCCGATAGAATATGACCGGAATCGAGGGACCACTGTCTTCGCCTGCTCTCTCCAATGTCAGCAGATGTGGCAAAATCTCCTAGCTCAAATGGCTCAACAGCAGGCACAACAGCAGCAAACCCAACAGCAGCAGCAGATATTAGCGGCCATTGCCCATGCCCAACAAGTCCAGGGCTATAACTTTTCCCCTATTGAGTTAGCTGTCCTCCAGCAACAAATGCAGCAACAATTACAACAACAGTTTTTGGCCCAGCTGCAAGCCACCACTCTTCAGCAACAGACGATCCTTCCTCAGAGGAATGTAGCACCCTCTACAACCACTCCAGCTAACCGACCACCACAACCAACAGCCGCTGCTGTTAGCCAACCTCCACGACCACCCGTGAGTCCGATTTCCTTTACTTCTCTTGTGTCTGATCAAAAAAGACCCGAGCGCCACCAGCACCAAGCACCACTGCTGCACAAAATGTTCAGACCCCACGTCCCGCCGTTGTTCCACCAACAGCGGCACCTCATAAACCACCTGTTTTATATTCAGCTCCTCAGCCCATAGTCGATGAGAAGTCTTCCACCGCTCAAGGTTAAAAGATGACCTCTATAACTCATAACTCATCGATGCAGTTGGACAGGTCCGGCCAGTGGAAGAAACGAAAGATCAACCAGCTGCAAAGAGAGCGAGAGGAAACTCACCACCGCCTGCTGACGTCGCTGTTAAGACAGAGTCAAACTCAGACACAACAAAGGTGCGAACACACTCATTTTTTGTGCTTGGTTTGATCCTCGCAGATTCATTACAGGACGTTGTATGTGGTGGCTGATACGAATGTTCTCTTGGAACATCTATACGATGTTTTGAATCTACGCACACTGGAGAGTGTCACGGTCGTGATCCCCATGGTTGTCATTCATGAGCTTGATGGGCTCAAGAGATCAGAAGATGAATCTGTGGCCAATCGTTCGAAAAGCGCACTCCGTATCATACATGAATCTCTCCAACTCAACGCACCCCTTGTAAAGAAGTGGATGAGAGGCCAAAGTCCACATGAGGTATGAATAATCATTTCACATGATCGATCGAATACAAATTGATCGACATAGGTCTTGAGCATCTCAGATACCCTCGTGCCCATGAGGAACAATGACGATCAGATTCTGAACTGCGCCCTCTTCTTTCTGAAACGGATCGCCTCGCCAGAAGATGGCCTCCTCTTGATGACGAATGATGAAGGATTGAGACTCAAGGCACTCCTCAGCAAAGTCGAAACAAAGAATGTCAACCAGCTCCTCTCTTGTCTTCCAGTAAAATCGGCGCCAGGAAGTAATGGGATCACCATCATTTCGAACGGGACTCCCAAACAGAGCACCGCCATCTCTTTAACAGAAGTGCCATCCACGCGCCACGCACTCGAAGGCGGTAACGTCGTCTGGAAGAACGTGCTGTCTTTCTTGCCCCCAAAAGAACTTCCAAAGATGTCGGGCGTATGTTTTGCCTTTTATCAGATGATCAATGGAGATGAGACGGTGTGGAAGAACTCCATAGAGCATTGTTTCCAAGACACGAGCGGAGTGCTGATCCCAAAGAACCATTCACCAAAGCAATGGTACATCAGATGGAGGAGACAGACCCTCACGATCTCAGAGACGAATTCATAGATGTGTATAAAGAAGACAGATGTACAGATGAACATTACTTTGATCTATTCTTTTGCCTTGTCTTGTCTTGAATTACCTCATAAAAATTATATTCGGGATTTTTCCAATAACAAGATCAAATCCTCATCTTTGAACATGATAGATTGGTCTGTCTGCATTTCTATGAATTTGATGATGAATCCCTTCATAATCTCAGCTTCTATGTCCTCCAGCAAAATATGATCAATTTCAATTAGAGAGATCTTGTCAACCTGAACTGACTTGAGATTGAAAACAAATGAAAGGATGTTTGCTCGCGTCTTTCAGAATGTGCGACAACCCCGATTTTCGATAACCGAGCCAGGTCTGGACTGAATTCTTGGGTGTCACTTTCGAGTCAACCAACAAACAAGTTGGAGCAAGGATGGGCCTTAAGACAGAGATTGGAGTATTCCCTCCGTCGATTTCTACAGAAATCCAAAATCTCGTAAAATCTCGAAAAAAAACACCAATCACGGAGAAGCTTTTGACAGCGGGAAATCCTTTTGGGCCAAATTTGATCGTGGGAAATCGTTTTGGGCCAAATTTGATCGTGGCAAATCGTAACTGTCCTCGTTAACAACCGTGTGGATTTAATCCAGCAGTGACTTCTCTTGGTTGGTGGTGATCTGGAAACGAACACAATCATTTTCTGCAGCGATGAAGACCTGCTTTCTGCTGCTGCTTCTGCTTTCTTCAGCCTTTGCAACCGATGAACAGCTTGACACTCTACTTGCCTCTTTCAGTGAGAAGGCGTATGACCCGGCCGCGACTGAGATGTACTTCTCGTACGGTCAAGTCTGCCTAAAGTTTCAGCTCAAGAAGGATATACACCGCTCCTCCGGCACGGATCTTTACGTCTGGGTACAAGAAGAGAACAAATGGGCAATCATTGCTTGGTCAGTTTTAATGATGGTCAAAATCAATAAGTAGGGACTGACCAATGCAGGAGAGGCACTACCCCTTCATCCTTTCATGACCTTAAAACTGATGTGAATTTTGCTCGCGATTCCTGTCAATTTAATGGTTTGAATTGCGGAATGGTGCATTCTGGGTTCTACAGTGCTTATAACTCCGCACGTCAAGAGCTCAACTCTGTGAGCTTCCAAGGATATCAGATTTATATTACTGGGCACAGTCTCGGAGGTGGGACAAAAGGGGGTTGCATCACTCACTCTTTGTAGGGTCTCTGGCCGTTTTACACGCTCTTGACCTCAGAACCCGTGGTTTTGAGGTATCAAAACTCGTCACCATCGGCCAACCTCTCGTGGGGGACTCCACCTTTGTTGACGTATTCAGAGGTTTCAACATCAACTACAAGAGATACGTGAGACGTAATCCACTGATGTATACGAGTGATCCTGTCTCCCTCTTGCCATTTGGGTGGAGTCATATAATAGAATCTTCGATCTTGAGCCTGAGCGAATTCACGTTTAACGTGTTTGATTTACATTCTAGCTCGGGATATACAGATCTTATGAGGTACATCCAATAAAACATCTATTTTTGATAGTCATAGAGAAACTGTCTCGCTCGACCACACAGGTCTCACATGCGGGACTCGTGGAATCCAAAAGACAGTCGATACCTTCTACTATACTCAGAACCTCTCTAATCCTTACACTACGAGTGCTACTGTTGTGAGTTATTTTTGGTTCCTGATCATTCGAAATCCAATAACTGATCTGTAACAGGGAACCAAGGTATCCTTAGAGATAAGATCGCAGGATACCGTGGCAGCATGCTTCATCTCTTTCGGTCAGAATTATGCTTACTCTTATGGAAATGCTTGTGGTGGTTTTTCTTCCCCCACCATCTTCCCAAAGTCTTCCGGTTACAATCAGATCAGCAGAAGGGTATATACTACTCAAAGCGATGGTGGCAATATCATCTGTGAGTATCTATTCATGTCTGTTCTCACATTGAAATCGCACAGTGGAGAACCATAATTCTGTGAATAGGGCGACAGTGGAATGGTCTTACGAGATATCACTACCCATACCAAGTGCACCAACCAATTTACGCTTGATCAAAAGCGGACCGAATGATCTCCTAATCACGTGGGATGCCCCATCGAATCTCGGTGTACCCGCCAAAATTGACAAGTGGTTTTTGATCTTTACAACCCCGGAAGGAAAATTCCGTAATATCACGATTTCAAGGCAAAACACTCGATTTGAGTACTCCAACTTAGAAACTCACCAGTGGTATTTTTTTAGGTGAGATGAAGTGAAATTAAAGTTTAGAGATCTAATATATCTTTAGGATTGGTGCTCATAATGGGGCGTATCTATCTCCCATGTCCGAACAACTTGCAGCATTCACTTATTTTCCGAGCCCCGATAATGAAGTGAAAGGCATGACCCCCACGAGGATATCTGCCAACACAGAGACCTTGATCGACTTCTCCACGGCAGCCAGGAATCGAGTCTATTTCACCACCCGTGGTGATTGTTTTAACGCACTCAATGGCTCTTCCGTCGTCACGTCAGACTTCAACGTTCGGGTGAAATTACCCGCAGGACGGTACAATCTGTGCAATGGTTTATCTGGAGCTGAATATGATGTGGAATTTACCATCCAAGCTTTTACATTGGTGGTAGAAGACCAGAATCAGGGATCCTCTTCCTCAACAACCTCGCCCAATGAATCTTCTGTACCCTCCACCTCATCCACCACATCTACCTCATCCGCCACTTCATCCACTACATCTACCACCTCATCCACTATATCGTCTACCTCTTCATCCACCAAACCATCTACTACCTCAGCCACTTCAATTACCACCTCATTCACCAAACTATCTACCACCTCATCCACCATACTATCTACCTCTTCATCCACCAAATCATCTACCACCTCAGCCACCACATCTACCACTTCATCCACTACATCTACCACCTCAGCCGCCAAACCATCTACCACCTCAGCCACCAAACCATCTACCGCTTCATCCACCAAACCATCTACCACCACATCTACCTCGTCCGCTACTTCCTCCACCACGCTTGATGTACCCACCACATCTTCCACCTCAACCACCACTGCATCTACCACTTCATCCACTGCATCTACCACCTCAGCCACCACTTCTGCAACTACCATACCATCCACCTCATCTACGACTTCATCCATCACATCTGGTGTACCTACCACCTCTACCTCATCAACCACTTCCTCTT
>MZNV01000496.1:0-25462 GCA_002081555.1 Protostelium mycophagum | reverse complement strand
TGTATCTATAAAAGTTGCTTCTTCCCCGACTATATTAGTGTGTGGTGAGTTGTAGATAAATGACTATATACCTCTTTTTTTTTTTGATGCCCTGTCAAACGTCGCGTTGTGGAACAGCTCAAAAAAATTTCACTTTTTGGGCAGGTCTTCGTTGAGATGGACAGAAATCCTTTCCATGATGAAGTGAATGATTTGGGTGAAGATGATGACGATTTACTCCTCACACGATTTTCTAAAACTACAGAAGTGAGCACCCGAAGATTCAATTCTTCCCGCTCGAGTATGTGATGATACTGACAGTTACAGTCGAAACTTCAGTACCAGGGATTTCACTTGAATAAATGGCAATTTATAAGGGGGATGGCTTTTCTTTTGGGCACACTCTGGCTTCTGCTCTCCATCATAATCGATTGGACGCGGATAGACGCCTCCAAAGATACTCTCCATCTCTCTCACA
The DNA here is from genome assembly GCA_002081555.1 of Protostelium mycophagum. Taxonomy (NCBI): domain Eukaryota; phylum Evosea; class Variosea; order Protosteliida; family Protosteliaceae; genus Protostelium; species Protostelium mycophagum. The sequence continues at coordinate 25,005 of MZNV01000496.1, read as the reverse complement.
AACCTCTTAATGTTAGTAGCAGCAGCCCGGTGAGTGCAATCCTCCTTGACCAGTGTAGTCTCACCTTATAATTCAGGTGACAGCACCCTTGTTTGCCCTGAGTATATTTCTTGGAATTATCTTATTCACAGCTGACTTATCCTCCAACTTCTTCTCTCCCAAAACGTGATAAGTGTTATTTCTAATAATTATTCATTCCTTGCAGTTGGATGAATTATCTGCGTGCTGTGATATCACTCCTTATCACGGTATTCACAATCAGTAAGTCGATGATATTTATATAGATGTTGATGTAGATAGTTGGTACGGTAGCGTGGCACAGTCTGCTTCATGAGCACGTATTATCATTTGGTTATTTCTCAGCTATATTATCCTGTGCTTGGTGGGGCGTAGCAACCCTTGGAATATTATTCTCTATGAGAACAGATAACAAGTTTAGAATAGTTAAGATATAACTCTATAAATACAATTGTAACACTATTTAATCATAATATTGCGCATTTCTCTGGGAATTGATCGTTATTCTGTGTTGTTATCAATTGGGTCTCTTCATAATCTATCCTCCTCCTCTTTACCCTCTCTTTACTCACTATTCATTTTTATTATTATTATTATTATTTTCATTTTATTATTATTTATTATCTTCCAGAGCTCACCTGTTGCCAAAACGACATCTTGAGGTTGTGTTGCGTAGGAATATAGTTGATAGTTATTTGATTGGACATTCTTTATCGGTGTTTGTGCGAATATTAACAAGGCTGATGTTTCATCTATCCATCTCACCCTCACATTCCCATAATTTGTAAACTCATCCACTGCACATATGATTATCGATACTTATATCTATCCCTACATAAATCCTTTGTTGTCGTCTCTTTACCAAAACCAGATACTCTGTATATATTATCTCTATTTGGTATAACTGATCAGGTTAATACTAATCGTTATGTCTATATTACCGTCTGTTCCAACTATATTGAATATCATCTCTGATGACATCATATTTAACTTCCCATAATAATTATAAAATGCTGGATTCTTCAAGAAATACAATTCTGTCTTGTTCATGGATGGAAATCTACTCTCCACCATCTTCGATGCAATCCCGATAAATACCACTCCTATATATTCAGAAGATAATATAAACTCATTCAAATACCTGTGGTGTATGCATCATATCCAGCCTCATGGAATATTTGACCTTGACTATTTTGATATTTCACGAAGTCGGCACCAAAGACTGAGATTACCGAGTGAGTGAGTAATTTAATCATGATATATCACCTATTGATGGCATCTTAAATAAAGCAGGATCACATATTGACTTGTATAAATCTGATAAACCGGTATTATGGAATAATGACTGTGACGAATGAATACAGATGAGATGAGGATTCTTACTGATATATGCGGTACTTTAGTCACTAAATGTTTGGTATCGATGATACTGAAAAGTATCAACATATACTATTATCTACTATATATACCTTGGAAATAACCCATTTAGTATTATTTTATATTCTCGAACATCCCAAGGTAATGTCCCATGAAATTTTTGAGTAATCTATTCATGTTATCCATATTAATTTTTTTTAATATTAATGTGAATAGGACAACTCTTACCTGGGCAAAATCTAGAAAGCAATTATGACCAACAATAGGGACTTTACTTTGTGCGATCTTATCAAAAACATCCCTCACGCCCACCGCGTCAATAAACTTGTCGCTTTGAAAAAAATCTTCCTGTATTATTATGAGGAGATTAAACTCGTACGGTTAGCAATACCTGATCTTGGTTGTTGGTTAGAATGACACCGTGCGTGCCCTTGCTGTATTTGATGTCTGGGTAGCTGTATTATTAATGATTGGGTTATTTTCATCTTGATCACCTGCTGTTCAATAGTTCATATATAATTCTTCGCTGGTATGAATTCATCCCCTCCTGGTGGAGTTCTGTATATTCTTTCTTCATCATCCATCCTTCGATTCTTTCTCTACATCATATTATATTCTATTATACTCTATCATTGAGATATCATATTACACGACTTATATCACCTTGTGTCTTGTACTAATTTCTTATCCTCTGCTTTTGTGATATACATCTTTCCGATTTGGATTCCATCCTCCGACTTGTCCTCTGTTGTCTTTGGTAAGGTACTTTTTCTGTTTTCTTGTCTTGACGGTATTGCTGCTTCCTTCATTTTTGGGTTATATTTATCAGACTTTCTCAACTACATATATTTGAGTACAATCTATTTAAATATAGTTGAGTACAATCTGTTTAAATATCTTGTGGAGGATTATCTTACCTTTTCTTCCTCCTCTTGTGAGAGGTATGGTATTCCCTTCTGTATCCATGAATTGAAATCGAAGTGATGTTCTGCGAGAAATTTTAAGGAAGACGCTTGACATAAGAAAGTTCTCTCAAAAGGTGCGAGGGATTGCTCTGATGTTACCATAAAATTGAAAGGATAGCTCGTCCATCTGTAGATGTCATTTGGCTTTCTGAAAGAGATGGGTTCCTCACGAGCCTGTGGTCTTATTGATTGCCCATAAACAGACACCGAACTGGGTTATTCCAAAGTTGATGGCAGAGTCTCGTATCTTAAGGTCCTGAATAAATGATGGACATTTTAAGAAGGTACCTTCAAGTAATATTCTTCGACTGTATCCATTTGCTTTACTTTTTGCAAAGGATCACTGCATAATCCTGAGAGTTCCAAATCGAACGATATGAATTTGGTCGTTGAAAGTAGCGCGTTAAAAGTTGCAAGGGCTTCCTTAAAATTCTCCTTCGTTACATCCATTATTATCACCAAGTGATTCTGGATCGGGAAGATTTCTTTCGGCACAAAATATTGGGACGGAGAGGCAGAAGAACCAAAACGAAAAATGCAGATATATCGTCCCCCTTTAATACATCCCCTTGGCGACGTGATCTGCTTTCAAGTTTGTTGGGTGGACAAGCCCCACCATCTTGAAATCCATCATCGTCTGTGCAAACTGAGCCTGAGCCAAGGTTTCCTTCTCTCTATATTCTCTTTCTTTTTCTTTATCCCGACTACCTCTGTGTTGCTCTGAACTCGGTAGATCACATTGCTGTTTATATTGTTCCAGCATGTCGTGTAAGTTTATCAATCTTCCTGCCTCATTCCATAGCTTGAATCTGTCTTCCATTAACCTGACAATAATCATCTCAGACTCACATTTCGACTGCAGGTTCTTGTCCCTCTTGATAGTGCGGAAGGTGGTCTTGTGGTTGTGAGAGAGATTGTATCACAGAAGCGGAAACATCCGCACAGAAAGCAGCCCTCACATAATCCACTGCATCATAAAAGTATGCTTCACCCAGTGGAAGATATTCCACTTTGTTCAAATTCTTGCTGCTTTTTGTTATTCTTTATTCAAATAAGATGTGCATTTATTCAAATAAGATGTGCAAGTTTCTTACCGCAAAAAGTCCAGCATAAAATCATAAATATTGTTTCTGACATCTTGCTTCGCGATTTTTGGTTGATATCGTTCATTTGCTTCTTGCAGCATCTTCCTCCTTTGTTTTGTAGATTGAGGTCCCCTCGACAGAATTGGTCTGCATTAATCAACATATTCGTTCAATATATGGATGACTCACGCATTATCCTCTTCAGGAACCATCTGTTGATGCTTGTCTATATGATCAGCATCTACTTGTTGCATAGAATGAAGTAACAATGTTGCCGTAGATAAATGATCCTGGGGCCCCTGTGATAGAATGGTAATCCATATTTGCATAAGGTTGATCAGGTCATCTATTTTCATCCTCTTTACTTGGTATATTTCCATCTCTATCTTATCCCAGTCTTCCAATAAAACTAACTGCCATCGTATTACACACGTATCGCATAAAGAGACTCACTTGTAATATTTCTGTCGGATATAGATGGGATTGTAAAGCCAAGAGGCAGTTGAATGCGAGTCTCCAATTATGATACCAGAGATCTACCTTCTTAACACATTCTCCCACTTCCACCTTCTTCTTTCTTGTGGAGATAAGCGTGTGAGCATAATCTTCGTATATTGCATCGAATTGGGTTTGGCTCATCTCTGGTAGTGCACTTAATGGGTTTGTTGAGAAATGCCTCATGATCATGTACTATTACACTGAGTATTTAATATGATCTCTAATATGTAACCTTCAATTGCTCTATGCAAATATGAATCGATGAATTGGAAGCAAAGGTTTGGTTCAATAGAGATATGCACTGTCCACCCATCCAAAAGAAGAGCCTCCGTGAGTGGTTATGAACGAATAGGTTGATAATGATCTCGTTGTATAACTTGATCGAACTGGAAGTGGAGAATTTCTCCACCCAGAATAAAGATCCTATCTCCCGAGGTAGAACTCTCTCTATACTATCCAAGGAACTCATAAACATCACGAACCTTAGTTGTGGTTGCTTCGTCACTGCACTCTCCCTAGTACACATGTGAGGATATATGTTATAGTAGTACTCTCACTTGATCTTCTCAATAAAAGAGGTTAATACATTTGGGTGGAATGCCTCAAAATCCTCCATAAGAATAATTCCAATATCACCACCCATCTCTGAAGATAAAAGTTGTACTTCGTCAGGAAACCTACCCTCATTTTATTCGGATCATCGTGCATACAACTCACCTCGCAGCTTGTGAAGCTTCAATGTCTAAAAGTTGCCTCACCATATCTCCATAAACCTGCCCTGCATCGTTGTATATTCTGGACTTTAATCTGGCTAATCTACAACCAGGACAAGATTTGATAGCATGAGCTATTCTATCAGCACCCGATATTCTGTCTGATACACCCATTGATATCGCCGCCACAGGAATAAAAGGACCCTTCCTATGCCAAGGTTCCATCAGGAAGTCTTTCACTTGTTCCACAACAAGACGATCAGCTCTTTGTATCGTATCCTATCTTCTTTAAATCATTGTAATGGACAGTTAATAATGACCTGAATAATCGTTTCTACACGCTCTAAATACTATCAGGAGTTCAGTGCGATGATTCGAATTATTTTAGATGAAATAATAAATTACCATTCTGAAAGTGTCGTATCGAAGTTGACTGCTGGCAGGCCCTTCTTGAATGAGGTTATCCACTATTGGCTCAAATTTACCGTTCAAAGAAGAAACTTCTTTCTTTCTCTTCCTCTTATTTATAAAGCAACACTACTCATTATAAACCGATACATCTCAGAGAATGGAAGGTTTATGTCCACCTGCACGACAGAGGCTTCTTGTGATTTCCATTTGGTGAGGAGGGCCTCATCTTCCATTGATAGCGTAAAGAGTTCATCGTCCACTTCATCTTTTAAGTGAAAGTCTTTCTGAACCAATGAATAATCCTCATAGGAGGATGGTGATTCACCTCATAATAGGACTGAACAAAAGTCCGTTGTCGATCTCTAATTTGGAGACCACCGTTTGACATTCTTTGGAATAAGTGCGCCACTGATCTTAATTCTCCCCACTGATCCACAAACCTCTCTTTTGTTGGATCCCAGATGGACATCCTCTTCTCCTTTTCTTCATTTTGAGCCATGAAAATCTGAATTGATTTCTGATTTGTGTAATTTCGCCGAGGGAGAGGGAGAATGTCACGTGATCGCGTCTACAACACCCAGATACTGACTGACAGTAAATTGTACAACTTTATTATTTGGCTCGGCGGCCATAACATTAGACATGTTAATCCATTAGACCTTTTCTATTTCGTGAGGACCGACCACATTCAAAAACTCCTATCATCTCGTTAATCTACATATATTTTACGGAAATGATACCTGTAGTTCTGGCTTTGGTTCAATTTTATTTCTGTTTCTAATGATGAAGTTGTGCATCCAAGCAAGAGCATTCTCACGTAATTGCTGGAGATATCAGATATCATAATGAGATATTATATGTGCATGATGAGATGTCTTATATCAATACCTCTGGTACAATAATCTGTTGTTCAAGATATTCGCCACTCTCATTTAATGCCTTAATGAGTTAGTAAACATAGATAGAAATATGAAAGATAGAAAGACATCTCTCACCGTGATCTCATCATACAATTTGTGAAGTCTTGGAATGTTGTCTATAACAAATTGATCTAATTTGACCATATGAGCTGCTTTCGTACTGGGCAATGTCTCATTCGCAAGGTTTTGCATTACTATGTTTATCAATATGGTATTATATAAGAATATATGTAGAAAGGGTGATATACCTCTGCTGACAAGAACAAGCATGCGCTGTGCTGTTGGTGGTGGTGAATCTATTATTTATTATGCTCAGGTGAGTGAATATATGCATTTACTTTCTAATAGATAGTATACATGTGGTGCTACAATTGCAGGAACTATATATCTCAGGAATACAAATGATCCCACAGCCTTCTTCTCTGAATCAGGGAATCTGCACCTCACCATATTTCTGATCGATACTACATTCCTCCTGAATGATCTGCTATTCTTAAAGATATAAAATAGTGAATAAGCTTACGGCTTCATGACATCCACAGATTTCCTGATTCGACCGAATACTGAAGATAATACGACTAGTAACTGGTAGATGTTCTGGTCCAAAAAGTCCAACTCAGCTTCATCAATCTTATCGGGATCCACCTCTAGATTTACTCTCGAATCATCTTCCTTCTCATCCCCTGATGCCTGTAATAAATCCCATATCGGCTGTGCTAGTGTTTCCCACAGATACTCCAATCCTATCACCTTTGCATATGCCGTAAACATCTGTGTAGATGTTGATGTCAGCCTGAATAATGTCGTCTCTTGCTCTGTACTCTTTCATTTCACATATACATATACATCTATATGTCTCACTCGTCTTATCGATCTCTATCTTGACAAAATGTAATAATAATTTGTCGGCCATATCTTGTCCTCTCTGCAGTGCCAGATAAATATAGTATTTTCCAAAGTGATCAAGTTCATTCCCCGTCGGTATAGAATTGAACGCTCCTGCAAAAGGAAATCCTAATGTCACTCAGCCTCTTCATTATATCTAGACATACCGTTTTGGAATAATAAAACATCGAGTTGCATCAGTCTCTGCTTTACATTCTGGTTGATATTAAACATGGGTTGGCTTTCTTTTAGCATCATCACTGATTCGAACTCTGGTGGAGGGGGTAATCTATCCATGATTAATATTTTCATTTATGGATGACGAACCTTATCGTCTGCCTCCTTATCCTGCGTCTACGCAGAAAGAATAGCAATAAGAATGCGATGATAGCTCCAATCATCAATACCATCACCACTCCCACAATAACCCCAATTGCCCATATCGGCTGTCTTATTCAGCTATGATATTATTATACATATTTAGTTACAATATTATTATACATATTTAGTTATAATATTATTATTATACATACCAGGCCATCTCTGCCGCGAGTGATGGATATCGTGTTTGTGATGATATTTGATGTAGTGATAGCACATGTGCTGTCAAGGGTCGTATTGATGTTATGTTGACAAGTTCCATTCCATCCACAACCAAGTTTTGAGTTAATACAAGATGCGCAATCCCCGAGACTGAGACAATCTGAATGATCAGAATAATGAATAAGATGCATGAAATACCATATATAGTATACACCGTATCTATTGTTCCAAACAATGTTCCATCCTTCATTATGTGTACCTAGTATATTGTTATCAAGAGATGATTACGATTAGACTGACCTGATATGCACCGTATGGTAAAGCGGTAGTATTCACTCTGTATATCCCACTACCCTTCATCTGCCTCTTGGTCTCATTCACCATTATTTCTTCCATCAATAAACTGGTACTCATGAATAAATGGTGATCAAGTATGACTGACCTCTTATTATACCCATTATTAATATTAATAAATATGGCCGTATAATTGGAAGGATCGGAGTACCACAAATATATATCTACGATTCCTCCGTGCGGAGCTTCAGTAATTGTGATGTTGGGAAGTGTGACCTTGCAGTGATTATCCGCGATACTGCTGTTGAAAGATTCGTATCCGATGGGATCTATGGATGGTGTTGAATTCCTATTGTTAAAGCAGGCTCCTCTGCACCAATAACATACTGTTGTAGAGATACAATTCCCACAACCATATATTCCCTCGCAATCTATCTATACTTGAGCTCACGATTATAAACATATATAATATATATAAGTCCATACCATATATCTTTATGCTGATTCCTTGATTGGCAGAGGTCATATTAATACCATTCTGTTGTACATTGATCTATAGTTATTCAATCTATGATATCGAGATGTATAATACCTGCCAAGTGCCATTCGTTGTATTCAATGGATACTCAGAGGCTAATGATAAGCTCTTTGTATTGTTTATAAAACTCATTTCAATCATATCGGATGGATCAGAAGATATTGTATACGTGTAATTACCTATTACTATGAATACATATGATGGTGATCTTCTTACTGATCGTGGAGAAGTCACCAATGGCAGTGATATTCCTACTCCTTCCGATGGCGAATATCCGAGGTGTGATTGCATTGAATAAAGGCTCTCTTTGATAGAACCATTCACTGCTATCATTACATGTGCTCTTATTCGTACAACTCCCTATCTATGTAAGGACTATATCTATATCTATATCTATATCTATATGAATATATATCAACATACCGATAGTATTGCACCATCCACAATTTATATTAAATGCTCTATAGGACAAACATTCTTGTGAGTTTTGTGCTGATGAACAATCGGTGTAATTGAAAGTTCCAACTTGACTTGTGAATGTAACGTCGTCATCGTTATTATAATAGAAATTAACGCTAGCAGAGTAATTTCCACCTAATATCTAGATCAGCTTGGTATCATAGTTTTATTTACCTGTATTATATGCATATCCCTGTGACATACTTGGAGCGATAGAGGATATGGTGATGTTATTTGCACCTCTTGATGAGACTATACCAGGTACATATGAAGTATTTCCATCAAGATTGAATGATAGGGCTATAATGATGAATAAATATATATATATATATATCTTACACCAAGTACCATAGAGCTGGTTTCCACTCGGTATGATTAATAAGAAATAAGCTCTGTTTCCACCGGTGAAATTACCGATATTTCTGTAATCTGTTCCCAAAACATAAGGGCATGAGGATACTGTGTTGACATAATGTACAGTTCTATTCAGATAACGAGATGTTGAATCCAAGCATATATTATTACTGTCGTCCCACAAACTGTATACATAAATACGAATGTTATAACCATAGACGTACCAATAATATGTATCTCCTGTGGTGCATTCGTAACAGTTGCTCCACTTTGAGCAGTCTGAATGGAATGAATATGTAAATATAATTTATATGTTTACTTACTGGATATATTGACGGATGACATGATATAAGAGAGTTGGGATGAGTATATATAGGATAAGGAGTTGTTATATCTGTTGATAGATATTGATGTTATATTGAATTTGTTTCCTCCGAGTAATACGTCCATGTTGTGATTCTGTGATTATAAATATAGATAATAAATATAGATGGATAATACCATATTAGGATCCTCTCTGAATAATTGATCATTGCCTCCAGCAGTTGCCCAAAACCGTACTGGTGGACTGAATCTAGTATCTACAACACCCTCTATAATCTCTTGTGAAAGGTCTTGGAAGGATGAATAATCGAAATATGCCAGGTCTATAGGATAGACATCATCGTTGTACACATCGTAGTTATACAGTGAATAAGGTATCGTCCATATCAAGGAGAAGGGTACATTCTGTAGAGTAAGAACCACCATAGTATCATTGCTATATCCTCTCAGCAGTTGTTACTTCTCTACTGCACCTCACTTCTGATAATAAGATAGACAATAGACATATGTTGCTGATCCCGGATTCAATTCTATCCCTTGGCCATTCTGATCCCACAACATGAGTGCTAAGTTTGTCGATTGATTGAAGTAGGAAGATGGACGTCCTCCAGAACAATGAAAGGCTGGGACGTTCACGCTCTTCTGAACTACGATGTTCGCTCCTTGAATGAGGTATCTGGCAGTATTGTTCCATACCAAGAAAGAATCTGGCTAGAGGATTCAATACAATTGCACTTTGAAACAAGTACCTCTATTGGTAAGACGCTTTGAGGCGCACATATCGACAGCTGTGACTAAACTTGTCAGAAGCAGAATAAAACATTGGACTTACGATGTTGCGTTTGACAGAGGCGAGATCAAAGGAAAAAGCGAAGGAAGAGCACCCCAATGGATCATTAAAACCAATAATCAGAATGGCAATATAGAGATCAGGTGCGTGACTAAAAGGATAATATTTTGGTATCCTTCCTGTTACTTTCAATAAAGACAAAAGATCAAAACTGACCCGAATAATTTGAAGGCAAAAGGGTAGTAACTGCAGGAAGTGAACCGTTTATGGACTAGAAACATCAATAAAAGTGACAGTGGCACACCCACCATGTAATTGACTGAATTGTCTGTGGTATTGAACCAGACCACATAATCCCCGGCATGCTGAAGAAAAGGTGTTTTTGATTTCTGCCAAGAGAATGCACCCTGAGTATTCCCGAAGAACAGAATAAGACTGATCAGGGGATAAAGAATCCCGATCATCGGTCTTTGTGTTCCATCAAATAACGATGTTTCGTTTTATTCAAATGAGTCGGGTGACCGATTTCCGTCTTTGCCAAAGAGGCCCTCATTCTTGATTTCTTCTGGTGGCGAAATCTTCGTAATATTGTGGTGGGGATGCGGCTGGTTCTCTTGGTCTTTTGTAATGATCTCACCTTTATTTTGACATAGTTTATGGTCCGAAATAAAAATAATATTGGTTAATTTAAATATTGGTGGTTATTTTCTTTTTTTTAAGGAGGTCTGTTTTGGTCCGATCCGACACTCCTCCTAGACCGGCTATCCGGGGGATTATATCAACAACATTAGCAGCGTATTTATTTCGGGTTTAGAGGAGCGCCGTAGTATAATTGCAGCAGTTTATTCCATCTACAATAGTGTTTATATGATGAACTTTTATCCCAGCATTTTTCTTTGAAATATTGGAGTGTTCTGCGCGATAAGTATGAGAGTATGAAAGAGACTCTGATCAATTTTATGTCCATTCTGAGTGTATTGCGAACATCATGAACTGATCGAATCTGTTTTTGTACATGTGTGGATCAACCGCTGATATTGTCTCAACCTGCACAATTAATTATTCAAACAATTGTATTCCCTACCTTGTCGAGTAAACCTTTCACGTTGGTTTCAATCAACTTCTTCCAACCATACGGTGTGAATATATCTATTATCCCACAATAAATAATCTCATCTCTTCCAATATTAAGTGTTCCTCCCAGATATTGTCGTAGTGGGTTATCTGATCTTAATCCTCTTGATATGTCCTGGTACCTTGAGTAACATGATCAAAGTATATTATCTACCTCGTATTGATATGTCGCGTAATCTATGGTATGCACACCAATCAGCATTGAATAATCCATTATATTACAGTATTCTAAAAACAATGTGTCTCTTTGCATCTGTTCCATAAAGATCCCGTAACTTATGGAATCTAATCGAAATCTACCCATTCCCACATCCAGATCCTTCAAGATAATGTTATCTCTGCTCTTCTCCACGCTTGTTGTAAATCTACCTGACGTTGACCCCTATTCCATCAATACTCTCCCAAATATATACATATATAATATATATATAATCTACATATATAATCTACATATATAATCTACATATATAATCTATGTATATCTTCACCTTCAAATCGTAGCATTCATGTATCACCATTTCTGGTGGAAAAACATTCTCCATTAATACAAAAGACATGCTCCTCTCATTCACTAGAAGTGAAAATAATCCGTAAAATTTACTGATCAATGTGTAAGGATTTCTATGCATGTGCTGTATTCTTGAATATAATATCCGTATTGATTCAAATAGATAGTACCTCAACATAGGATGGCAGTATGTCCATGAAAAAATTCGTTTCATTATTATTCATTGTCTTGATATAGTATTTTCGATCTGCAGACATTGAATCTAACACCTGATTATAGTACTTACCCATAGTTAAATAAAAGAAGGAGGATGATTTCCCGGGAGATTTTAACGATATCAAGGCTCTCTCGTTCAGTAGTGATTTCTAAATATATTATTATATTATTATTCACAATATATTTATTGAAGAATGAACTCACTCTGAGTGCTTCTGGTGTCAATCCTAGTCCCACTCTCAGATTGTGAAATACTTTCGGTGCATATATTCTGAAATGAAAGTCTTGATGGGTCTGGCTGGTTTTGTAAATAGATATCACAAGCAATAGATCCTCACGTGGTAATCCTTTTCATCTTATGGTCTCTGAAATCTAAAGGTTGGTCTTCATAATCGGTGTCTAGTACGGACTCCAAACCAACTAACATTGCATCCACGATTCCGTACCCCTCATCCCCCTTTCTGACTGGATTTCCACCTTTATTCTATTAATACCACCTCACTCTTACATCTTTCTACCTCCAAAGCTTTTTGGGAGTGGCTTTGGGATGATCGGTTCGAGATCGTCGTGAGGATTGTGTAATATAGGATACAGCCCATGGTACTTCTTTTGTGGCTGCGCAGAGTTCAAACCTGATCTTTTCAACAATCATCACATATAACTGCGCACCAAGAGAAGGAGAGAGTGGTATTTCTGTGGCTAAGATCTGTCAAGAATGCGTATAAATGAATTGCAGAAACTCACAAATGGGTGATGTAGACAGTGAACCAGTGTTCGTGGGCGGTATTGAGCTTTCCGTTTTACTGCCCGTTTCAGTGCCTTCTATTGTCGAATTCAACACATCGGCGAGGACTGTGTATCCAGGAGTCCTTAAAGAAGGAGGAATCACATTGTTCAAGTCGTTGTTGTCCAGTGTGCTGTTGAGATTTGTTTCAATCAGATTGATCTGAGAGTTGGCATCTTGGAGAACCCTATTCTTCGCTGTGAGAAGTGTGGTAAACCTTCACATACCTGCGTTAGCGAGCATACATGCTGAGTACTCTCCTTCTCATACGAAGAGAAACCAAAGGAGGGGTACATCCTCGTCGATGTTACCCAAGTTTTATTGCGCACTTGAGAAAAACAAGTTTCGCGGATCTTCAGATAAAAAGAGCATTTATCTACAACTCTCCTTTAATTGAATTGTGAAGTAAAAACAATGATTTTATTGTTCCATTAGTTCTACCTTGTCCTTTGTCTCAGCAATCTTCTTTGTTCTGTACAAACAGAGGTAAGCAATGTGCCAGTCAGATCCTCCCTTTCCAGTCAGTTTTTTTATCTCTTCTTCTGGTACTTCTGACACAACATCATCGTCGTACTTCAGCCAGATTCCTGCTCTTCTCAGTAGTGTTCCCCCAAATGAAATATTGAGACTCACCATTTGGGGTTTTGACCCAGCCAACATAATGACCGGAGTCTGCGGTACGTCCTCTGTGGGTAACCACAGCGCACAATTCGTACATCCCAGTATCATTATGCATCTCCTCTGTTTAATGTCAGTGGAAGCGAAGAAAAACTAATCTTCCACGCCCTTCAAAAGATCTTTCAAAAGGCAGCATCTGCACATTGGAGTTAGAAGTATTTAATATCTCACTAGGATCAAGGGAAACCTCCGAATTTGATGGCTTAGCCTCTTCCTTCTTCTCCTCCTTTCCTCCACTCTTCTCCTCTTTTCTTCTCTTGATTTCGGCAGCCATCTTCTCGTCTTCAATTTCTTGGAGACGCTTGCGTTTTGGTTGCAGCTTCTCCTTCAGTTCTGTCGTGCAGAGTTCGTACACATCCAAGTTCAAGGGAAAGTCCACAGGCTACACGTGTAAATATAAAACAATGCAGAAATAAAACTCACTCTAGCAATCTTAGCCTTCACTCCTTCTTTCGGCTTCCACAAGAAACGTACAAATTGTACGGTGAGGTAGTAAGGAAGCTCTGCAATGGAAGACTTCTTATTGTACTGTGTCTCAACTCCTGCAGCGTTGTTCTTGGTCAGCGTCTCATCCAGACCTGTCTTTAATCCTACGAAAATGAGCAAAAAATGTCGTATCTCAAAAACTGACCATCCATTAGAAAACTAGTAGTGTTGGTAATGTGGCAAGTTAGCTTGTTGAATGCAGACTCAGATGTAGTCTTATCATTGGCATCATCTTTGCTGGTCATCCTATTTGGCTTCAGAATCTCAAGAAAAGCAGAGAAAATTAAATGTACGTACTCAGTGGTCAACTTCCCACCGAAAAGTTGAGAGTACAAGTCCTTCTCGGAACCTTCAATCTTGGGGCCTTCTTTTATGCTATGGATGAGTGTCGTGTGAAACTCCTCAGCATCTTGCTGCATAAACTGTCCTTGTGCAGTCTTCTCGGCAAATTGAGGGTTGATCTGAAAGAAATGAGTTTTATGTACACAGAGGATGAAAGAATGGAAGATAATTCATACCGTTCTGAGCATGGTGAGAAAAGCAACAGGAGGGATAGGTTCATTGGTGTTGGCTAATAAATTCAGAAGATCGCGGAAATGAGCGGTCAATTGTTTCTGTGGGTCTCCAGCAAAAGAGTTACCAGAGTACCTGTACAAAATATCAGTATAACATTCCTGCACGAAAAAATACAACTTTTTCAAGGCCTCTTGTAGCTCTGGTGCAGATTTCATAAATTGGATAGTGGAATTCATGTAACAGGTGTTGCCGAGGTTGACGAGACCTGCTGGGAACTGCGATTGAACTAAAGCCTAAAGAGTTGAGATGTACGAATGATTAGTCGTAACTAACTTGAGCTTGATCAGAGGACATGTCCTCCACAAATTGAGTCTTCTGCTCGGGTGCTTTCGGTATATCAGCCTCAGCTGAACCTATCAACATGAACTTGTGGCCATCTTTGATGCCGAGTTGATTCCAATCTGCATCGTCCTTCAAAGTTCCTCCCTTTACCATGACTGAAATCAGAACTTCATTAACGTCATGATCAGACACTCACTCTTCTGACGCTCAGGCAAAACATTAGTAAGAGTGTATAACTGTGCTTTGAACACAGAAGGAGGTTCATTCGGATTGATCTCGATATCATCGAACGTATGCTTTCCCCACTTTACAGATACTACGACATATCAACGACACTGGATTTTCTTTGTCTATTACCTTTCATCGTTGTTGTTGTTGAATTGATTAAGAGAGAAAAATTGTGAATTGTGACGTCACTGCACGTGTGTAGAACGCCAATTATCAGGCTACGATATCTTACACAAGATATCGCACCAACATTCATTTTTCCTTCTCTTCACAATCCCCAGATCCAAAAGGTACAGAAAACTTCCTCTCTTTGGTTTATCCTCACATGATGATTTGAAATTATTCGAAGCATTGGGTACTGAAACTCGTGTTGACTATTATTCACGCACTGATTCAACATCGCAATAGAAGATGATGTTATTTTCAATCATAATCTGATCATATTAAGGTGAAGGAAAACATCTGGAATGATTATATAAAGACAAGTTTTCTAATGTCATCACTGTTATTAATTCATTTGAGTTTCTTCCACCTAATTCGAAGTTCCCTCGTTCTCTTCTGTGAATCAATCCCTCAAACGAAGTCGCTCACTGGTTGCTTTGCAACTCGCGATCACAAGTTGTCTCTGGAAAAATGTTGCTATTTTTGCTTTCCGCTTTGATCACGATCACATAACCAACATGACAGAAGAAGAGAGGAGTTTGGACGATGAAATCGATGCCTTAGATGATGAAAATCTCTTTGGAAACTACCGTGAGATTAGAATAGCACAGCTCAAAAAGGAGTGAGTGAACGGCACAAGTTCATCATTAACATCATCAGAGCACTCAAAGCAAGGGCTCTAAAAGAAAGTGGACATGGAACATATACAGAAATTGCAACAGATAAAGAGTTTTTAGACATCTCTACCAAGACAAAAAAAGTAGTCTGCCATTTTTTCCACGAGTCATTCACTCGGTGCAAGATCATGGATCATCATTTGAAGGTAAGATCAGGATCTGGTCAGAAAATGTAATCTCTGATTGGATCTGATTAACTCAGAACATCGCACCCAATCATTTTGAGACCAAATTCATCAAAGTCAATGTAGAGAATACCCCCTTTTGTGTGGAACGACTCGGTATCAAAACACTTCCCTGTGTCATCTCTTTTATAGACAGTCAGGCAGCGGATAGAATCGTAGGTTTTGATGAGCTTGGAAATACAGATGATTTCAAGACCAGAACTCTTGAGAACAGACTCGCTGCCGTGGGAGTGAGTATTTATTTTTCATCATCTCCAATTATTTTGTGCGATTCCTTTATTTAGAAGAGAAATAATATTAAGAGGTGCACAGGTAATCGACGCTCCTGAGGATGTACCACAGAAAAAATCTATATTTGGATTCAGCAAGAAGAAGGACGACTCTGAAGATGAAGATTCAGAAAGTGATGACGATTGAACATCTAAAGCAGAACCAGTTCTTGAAATAATTATTTTATTTTCTTGCTGATGGTTTGAAACGATCAAGATTCTTTTCTGTCATAAGAGGACTTTGACTCAACTGTTGTCGTGCTGGATATTAACTTTCCCTCAAGTTGGTTTTGATGACAAAAAGCCAGCTGATGGTCGACTTTACTTACAACCTCAGAAACAAAAAGATTGATTAAGCCCCAAGTGTTTTATCACAATAAATTCTATGTGGTTGGGCTCCTCGAGATCTTGTCTCATCATAATTGAAGGTGTTGGTCTGGTCGTCCTCTCAAATGATGTTACATTGTTGATCTTTTGTCCCCTTCACTCGACCGACGTAGAAGTATTTATTTAATAAGAATAGCATTTTGTCAGAATGAAACTGGTCAACATTAGAATAATTCTAGTGCGCACAAGAATAGATCTGATTACCTGAACATTCTCTGTGGCGTCTCTGCCGGCGAATTTTATAAGCGCCTTCTTGCCTCCTGGATGGTACTCAAAGTAGGCAGTGACATCGTAGACTTTGTTGTGGACTATCATCCAACAGTCATCTGCTGTGTTGTGTGCTGCAACCTTGGATGATTCAGATAAATGTGAGTATCGAAAATGTACCTCTTCTAAAGTCCACTCCGCAACGATTTGCTTATGATTTACGGCTACTATCGTTCTCGGTGTCTGAGGTTGCACTTGAATTTCATCCTCCTCCGCTGTTTGTATCTGTTTAGTTTCTTCTGTCTCTTGGGGTTCTGTTTGTGTCTGCATGTCCACTGAGGGGGCTGGACGAGTTATTTTGACGACCAATGGCCTCATGGAAGACCCTGTCTCTCTATTGAATGTCTCATGTGTTCCATCGCATTTGGGATAAGAGGCAGACTGTTGACATGTGCATATACTGTGGACTCCTGCCGTTCGGTCCATTATATCTTCTATATCCACATTCATCGGTGCGGTTATTGAGATAGTATTTGTCGATGTGGACTTATTCTTTCGTCGGTGTCTGGCCGGTTCACATGTATTTGCCTCACTCTGCATGGTGGTCATATGGTTCGTCTTTTTGGTACAGATCAGAATGGTGATTCGCTCTCCTTTGTGGAATTCCAAGAACAATTTCTCCGACGAGAATTTCGGGGAAATAAAACTTCCCGAAGAACCTATTTTCAGAAGGTTTGTGGTGGAGTGAGCCTTAACAATGCCTAATATTTCTCACTGGCTATTTAATATATATTAGGATTACCTCTTAAGCTCAAGGAACTACTTTGCCTCGTCTGAATCCTTCGCTTCTCAAGATTCAGAAATAAAAAGAAGAGCAAATTTAAATTGATAAATATTATATTGATCATATGATGGTCGATTGGTTTTCATGTTTTCCGTGTGTTCTTTTCCTCATCGCTTCAGCGATACTTTTTAGCCTATGCTTCTCTCCAGGTGATCCCATAATGTTCTCACTTGAAGGTGGTACATTCACTGAATTTTCTCTCTGCATGTAAGAACAAGAGTTATATTTTTGGTCGAATGCCATGAACAATCTGGACATACTGGGGTGCATCTCGATGCAAACCTGTCACGTGTCAAAGAGTTGACATCATGTTGACTCACCCTGTCTACATTCGCTCTTTCTCCATCGATCATGATGGTACCTACTTCCTTCAATATCATGGAAAGAGGGTATAAATGATCACCTCGTTGTAGACGGGGTTCTAAAACGAAAGCCTTGACTTTATGGTAATTGATGCCTGAGCATTGTTCGATGTTTCCGTCTGAAATACCGAGTAGAATTTTCGCTATCGTCAATTTGGACTGCCTCATTCCGAATATGAGGTCAATATTGCCGTCGGACTGTTATCATCAGATGTACAAAGGGGTGAGATTGTAGAGAGATGATATTACGTACGAGATCGCCTTTAGGTGATAAGAGCATATCGTCACCAATTCTGGGTACATTAGATGCCAAAAAAAACGTAAAGTCCCCCTCTACACTCTGACATTTCGGCAAAATCTATACATAATTTCATTTATAAGCACCTACAAAGTTTCCTCACCTCAGCGTTAAATCCGTCTCTGTTTATGAAATGGAGTGGTGGTCCGTGCCATATCTCATCGTCATCTTCTTTCTAATCATATAAGTATAAAATGTCAGAACTCCCTCACATTATTCAATTTGGAATGGATAGGTGTTCCCTCAGCATCAGACGCCAATAGATAAGTGATCTATTCATTATCACTATATTTCACTCTTGTTTCTGGACTCACTTTCCCTGCATAAGAGACAGTCGGTCCTGCCATTTTCATCGTGGCGACCACCGTCTGTCTCGTACCTATTTGATTTCAAATGAATGATGTGAATAATATAATGTCCATATTATGATTACCTCCTAGAAATCTGTACTTCTCAGATTCATAATCGATATCCGCAATCAATCCCCAAGTTAAGGACAAAAACCCGAAGGCGGTTTGGTCTCCAGAATGTAGACAAGTGAAGAGATCAAGAGGGTAATCATTTCCTGTGGAGGTCATTGATGATGTGGAGGATGTCTAACCTTTGATGATATTGAAGGCGGCTTGCATCGGGTCGTTGCAACCGATAGAAGCGGCCAGTCCGTTTGATGAACCTTGTGACGTCATATTTATGATCATATGTGTGTATGTGATATCATTTGTGTGATATTGTGATATCACATATGGATGTGCAAAGACAACAAACCTCCTGGAATAATGCCAAGCGGGATTTTTTCCATCACTTTCTTCCAGTCTTTCCGTTTCATAATTCCGTTCACCACTTCGTAGAGGAGACCATCCCCACTGACACAAACAACCCCATCTACACTCATGTAGTCCAACGTTTCCCCAATCTCCGAGGCGTGACCCGCATGCGTCGTCTCTACATCATCAGTAAATATCGTCATTTCATTCCTCTATGATAGTAGAATCGTTGTAGATGCGTTAAACTTACTTATGAAATCCACGTGGATTCCAGCGATGTCAAACATGGTGTACAGGCTGGACCATATCTTTATGGCTGATCCGTTCCCGCCATGCGGATTTCCCAGTACAATCAACTTACGTACAGGCATGATCTCTGTATATTATATTCACAACGATTTCCCTCATCCAAAATTGAAATCCTACCTCCATCAGAAATTCCATGAAGGGCCCTCTTTATTTTTTCTATCCAAATCTGAGGACATCAAAAAAATAATTGTCTCGAATTGATTTCTAAAATTTGGATGATTGATTTTGTAATGATGATGATAAAAAGACAAAGAAAATGTCACGTCGAGAACCTCAATATCTTAAAAATGAGCCTTAATAATCTGGTATTAATGAAAAATACCTCTGCAGCTGTCCTGTCATTTGCCACAAAAGGATAAACACCTCTCTTTCTCTTCTCCTTTCTGAGATGTTTTTGTATTACGACGGGTTCTGTCAGAGTCTTGAATGGCTTCTCAAATGTGTAGACGACAAAACAAGAAGGAAACTTGTGATGCAGCTGTTGAAAGTCAATCCATGAATCGATGCAGAAAATTGCAAATCATCTGACACAATTGGGATGAGGCGGGGAATCAAAGACTCCAACTCTCGCGATGACGACGTAAAAGATAATCAAAGGACGATCGCACCTCCACCCCAATCATATCCTCAAAAGACAGAAAATGAACGATTGGATTCGATTGCATCTGTAATGGTTCTGGATGGAGTCAGTGACTATCAATGGTGTTCTAATCCACCTTTCAGGGCATGACTGTGATGATGAAAGCTATGTGGAAGATCAGTCCAACTAAAACCATTTTCTGTTATTTTGGGAGAGATAGGCTCATTCTTAAAGAGCAGTGTCTCTGTTGTGGATGTGTTCATGTTCCTCTCGCCGGAAATTCGGAGAAATTCATTGTAGTTACCCGTTCCTGGACACAAAAACCGCTAAAAAGAAGAAAAGACAAAATGAGTTTTGAATATGCAGGATTTGGTCCCGATTCCCTCAGTTCTCGGTAATAAACACGTTAATTGCCGGCTTTGTTTTTGTGGGAATCTGACTAAATTTAAAATATTGCATTTATTTTATTGTATTTTTTGTTTATGGATGACAGATGGCGAGCTCGCCCAAACCATGATATCTTAAAAAAGATGGTTGTAATCAGCTGCTTCGAATGTGTCAACTGTTCAGGAGTCACTTTAAATCAATTTCACATCACATTGCAACCATCTCGGTTCGAACCCTGCACGCTCGGAGAGAATTAATCATTTTCCCTCTGAACCGACAAGAGCCGCGACGCCATTTAAAAGTGCATTTTCTTATCACGCCAATCTGTTGCTGCGGGCAAGTTTAAAGACTTGATTTCTCTCAAACGAAAGTCAAGAGCAGAGTACGAGACTGACCCAGACGAGCTGAGTCCTTCTTCGTTATGAAAGCAAGCTTCTAAGCAGCTCAAAAATGTAGATATGATATCTGCGCAAATCCGCAGTGTAGAGAACACTGTCGTCTTCACAAACATAATCGACAAAAGATGAGCTCGCTCCTCGCGTTCATTCTCTCATTTGGTCTCCTCGTCTTCCTTGTGGAGGCCAACATTGAGATCAGACTCAAGAACAAACAACCTACGTCCAGACCTGCCATACCTCACCGCTTCACAAGCTTCTCTGTGGAGTGGGACCTTGTCCAAGATTTCTTCGGGCCTCATGGTGGAGTAGTCAGGCCTTCCATGATCAATCTCCTCCAAAACCTGAAAAATATGACCGGTGCCGCACCAAGTGAGTTCTCAATTCTGAGACGTATTTCTGACTCTATTTGTCGTAAAATCAAAGAAGCACTATGCCCAATAAATTCTGATTTTGACTAGTTCTAAGGATTGGAGGAAACTCTGCAGATTACTCCTTCTATAATCCCAAGTTAGATCTCGTTCCCCCCAAATTCATACAATACAAGTGGGTGCATACGTGGCAATTGATGTAACCAGAATCACGTTAACAGACATGACAGCATCACTCAGTCTGATTTGGAGGTCCTTGAACTCGTCACAGAAAGGCTTGATGGAAAGTTGATCTTGGGGCTAAATTTTTTGGATCCCAAAAGTCCCTACCATGCCAAGCGACACCTCGAGGCGATAAATACCTTCATCAGTAATATTCCAGAATCCCAATTCTGTTTAAGAATATACTGAGGACCTACAGAGAGATCGCATGTGGAAAGTGTTGAGGTTGGCAATGAGCCAGACTTATTTCCCAACAATGGGATCAGGAACAAAACATGGTCAGAACCAGAATACACTTCAGAATTTGGGTGAGTGTTGTTTTATTAATATTTGAATAAAATAATAGGTTGTACGCGAAACAATTGAAGCATCAATATGAGGACACCGAATTCCAGGGGTAAAGACATTCTTGAGACATCCACAATAACTTATACAAATAGAGCAACATATGCTGGAATAGCAAAGTTCATGCAGACATTACCAAAGTACATGGACACACAGTCAGAGGTGAATCTCACATTAAATCCAGCATATTGATGCTATTTATAGTATTGCCCCCGGTATTCGATACACGCATATCCTCTCACCGCTTGTAACAATGATCCCACTTTATCTCAGCTGATGGATGACTCTTCCGGCACTGCAAGAATCGCGGCAAATTCTAAGTGAATATTTAGAGTTTTATATGGATTATTCATCACATCAGGTACGCGAAATATGCTATAAAAATAGGACGCGATTTATCCATGGGAGAGACCAACTCTGTGTCTTGTTCAGGACATTCGGGTGTAAGTGATACTTTTGGTGCTGCTCTTTGGGCTCTTGACTGGTAAGATGTTATCTCCTCATGATGATTTACCTCGAAATAGGATGATGAGTTTAGCACATTATAATTTCTCTGGATCAAATTGGCACGCACACAAGAATGGTGAGTCTGAATGATTGTAGTTTGCTGAATTTTTTCAGCGCCTTATAATTTTGTCAAATTTAATGACACCGACATCCCCTCCGTGATGCCACTTTATCATTCTCTTTATTTCTTTGGATATATTTCTGGACCTTCTGGATTCACCACCATACACGCCGGTAAGATATCCACTGCTTGGACATATCAAAATAATTTCCTCAGATTACTCCACTTCTGATTCACTCATCAAGAATTGGTGTGTTGTAGATGAGGTCACCTTCGAGATCAGATGTGTGCTCATCAATAAGAACTTGGATTCTAGGAGGGACGTACCTGCAGTCTTGTCTTTCAGTGAAAAAGATTTGCCAAATTATGGAAAGGTTGAAGCGAGGTGACGCACAATTTCAATTTCAGGAGAAAAATGACGGAGGTTCAGATTATATACCATGAATGCACCATCATACACAACAACCAGTGGCATTAAAGTGGCAGGACAGTATTTTGACGGGAGCAAAGATGGAAAGCCTCAGGTGATCATCATGTGATCATCTCAGATTTATAATTTAATCTTGCAGGGAGAAGTCCAATTTAAGAGTATTCAAGCCTCTGTTAAAGATGGCGTTTACAAATTCTCTTTTGTTGTGCGTCCTGCCTCTGCTGTGCTCATAACTGTGCCTTATAAAACAGCACCAATGGAATAAAGAATTAAACAATTAGGAATAAAACTTAAAAATTCATGCCCGCGGGCGGAATCGAACCGCCGTCGTCAGAGCCACAATCTGAAGTGCTACCACTATACCACACGAGCTGACGTGTCATCTACAACGCTCTCGTCCACCCAAATCAATTGCACACACAAAAGTCATGCTCACCTCTTCTCTAAATTTGTGGTAGACCACATCGACGTGTAATCTGCTCAGAGTGTGGTTGCCCTTATTGGCAGGGCCACCTATGAAGGCTTGTGTCAAAGCCTCGATCTCCTCCCTTCCAAAGAGAGTGGGTATGTGTCCTCCATGGATCAAGTTGTTCACGTCTTCCAAAAAGGTTTCGGAGAGGATCTGGGAGTCTCGGAAAATAAAGAGGACGGATTTACCCTGAACACCTGTCATTCTGACGATCTTGCGCATGTCATCGACCCAGTCGGCTTGGTCGTAGGATTGAGAAAGTGATATCTGAGATTCTTCAGTTTCCCGCCAAAATGAAAATTCAAAATTTGAACCTCAAACAGTTCGAAATCAGCCATGGAAGCAGCGAGTCGAGCGAGTGAACTCCTTCCACTTCCACCTGTTCCCAACAGCAGCGCGTTCCCTTGAGGATGTCTTATTATTCTCAATAACCTGCATAATTTATAAATACAGTATGATACAAAAAATAGATGACCTCGTCAGTGAAGCCACGGCGTCTCTGAACAGGTAGATGTCTATAGGTTTGCTTGTATGTGAATTGTACTCGTTAAGATGATGCCTCATGAATGTCACCAATTTCTCTGGGGAAGATACCTATCATATAAGAATGATCTACAACACTGTAGAATCACCTCTTCGTATGTGTTTGGATTCATTTCTGCGTATAACATCTTCTCGTTCAAGTTGGAAATATCAGCGCCGAGTTGATCTCTCGTCATCTCTAAGAGATGTTGTGTCAGCCATTTTTTGTGTGCGTTTGTGGACAGCCTGGGCTTTTCAGATGTTTTCGACATGTGACGTCATCACCTGTCACACATGACGCGTAGACATTCATGGAACCATAACCTGGTCAGTTGTACAACAGTCACACTGCTTAGTTGATAGAAAGCGTACACAACCCCTAAGATCTCAGTATCTTTGAATTCCTCAAGGTATTACCTTTGATTATTTTCCATATCTCTCTGACAGAGAAGACATAATAAGGCTGTGCTATTGTTGGTGTAAATTGATTCGAGATACTATGGAGAAGAGCGACAGTACATTCTGCCACCTTCTCAATCAGTTTTTTCACACCCGGGTGCATCCTAGGTGCGTTTGCTTCGAGGACTGTCATAATGATATCTATTCTTGTGAGATTTCAAGATTATGTATCTCTTTTGGGAAACAAATCTTTGTATCACGAATCTGCAGAAATTCGAATGATAATGGCTGCAAAAAGAATATTAAAAGTGATGTTGAGGGATTGACTCACATTGTAGAGTTTGGTCATCGAGGTCAAGACATGTCACGGTGTTAAAATGTCTCAAAAATCTGTTGTTCATCTTGCTCAAATCATTCAGCGGTCCAGTTGCCGTGATCAATGTGAGGTCCTGCACTTCTCTGAATACCTAAGGGACAATCAACATTCCATCACATCAACAACTGACTTTAGTTACTTACTCTCTCTCTCAGGTCGAACCAACCACCGTGGTCCAAAAATTGTCTCAAGAGCTCTCTTGGAGGACATGATCCGAACCTGTCCAATTTCGGGGAATCTATATTATCCACAAAACAGACGACTTGTTTCCCGATAATTGGCGGGATCAATTTACCTGGAATTTAATCACGATTCAAGGATCTACAATGGTGTATATCTTGGAAAGTTCAAACATGTGCACGAAAACATGTATAGTACCGTGCGGCTGCGCTGAGGCATGTGCCTCAGTCG